>CM021103.1:268286209-268543254 GCA_007115665.2 Sequoiadendron giganteum | reverse complement strand
TTTTTTCATGACCTCTTTAAACCTATCATCCCATTTTTCCTTTATTTGGTTCAAAGGCAGGCCCTCCTTTACTGGTATATTAACATTCACTATGACAACAATAACTGCTTCCAACTCCTCAAATTGTTCCTTCAAATCCTTAGCATAATCTTTAACCTCACTTTTATGCTTATATAGAAAATCATACCTAAATCGAAGTATGCTGGAAGTCTTTGACAAGAAATCTTTATTGTCCTCTTCGAGTATTGACTGTTCTAGAAGAGTGGACTTTGACAATTTGCTAACCTCTTTCAACTTCTGACTGTATCCTCTATATTCCTCCTCCTGTTCTCCAAATACTTTGTCATATTGGTTCATTTCCTCTATTAGCTCCTCTGTCATTTTGTGAACTCCAAAACGGCTGTCCAATACTTCACTTATTTCCTAATTTATCTTATTAGTCCACCTATCCAATAGCTCTGCCTTACTCCTTACCTGTACCAAATCATCCACCCCTTTCTTACTAAGAAAAACTGGTGTTTCAATGGTGGAAATTTGTTGTGACCTCGGAGTAGAAACACTTTTTAAGAACAAATGCAATTGATCCAACTGAGCCTTAAGCTCATCCTTTTTCTATTTATCTTTCATCATTCTAGATTTAGTGGATGAAGCTACCACATCTATTAAATTCATCTACTGATCTCTAGTGGGTCTCCCCAAATTAACAGTATCCAACTAGTAATCAACTAATTGCATGTCTCCTACATCCTTGTTCATCATTGGTATGGCACATTCAACAATAATTTCTCCCATGTCGGTGAGTCTGGTGGAATGTAGGATCTTGGCCTGCTTCTTGGGCCTTTCTTTCTCAATTTCCTTCATCATGTTGTCCCAATTGAGAGGCTATGAAGGTGTCACTGATCTCTTCTGAAGATCCAATTTTAACCAAGTGGGAGCACCTAGAGTAGTGGTCATTATAGTTGAAGAAGAAGCAATATTAGTAGAAGAGGGTGGTTGCACATTTACTTGAGGTTGAGAATCAACCCCTTGTTTCTCTTGCTGCTCTTGCTCCACGTTTGTCTTAGCAAGCTTTTCAGCTTCCTCTCTATCCTTTTGTTCTTGTTCCCTTTTCTCTTCTTCTTCCTTTTTCAACTTTTCTTCTTCTAATCTCTTCTTCTCTAGTTCCTGGCTTCTCTCTTCCTCTAATGCCTTAAATTTTTCTGCGTCTTCCTTTTCCTTTTGTTGCTTCTTGATCAGTTCCTCGACATCTTTCTCTTTTTGCACACGTTCTACTTCCTCTTTTTCTTTATAAGATTCTTCAACAAGCTTCAACTTAGCCACAAGAGCTTATCTCTCTCTCCACTGCTTTGCCTTTTCTTCCTCCAAATCATGAATTTTTTGTATTAACTCCAGCTTATCATTTTCCTCTTTGATCTTGACCTCTTGCTCCTTTTTCGTTTGTTGATTTTCCATTTCATCAGCTCTTTGTTGGGCTTCTACCTATTGTTGCTAGAGTAAGGCATCAACTTGTACCTTGGCATCAATTACCTATTGCTTCTCTTTTGTTGCAGCATGTGCTTGATCATCTGAGGCCTTCTTTGCCTCATCAAATAGTGCCCATTGATCCTCCTCTGTCAACACCTGTTCAGTATCCTCCTCTAGAGGTATATTTTCTTGTGCATCCTTCTTTGACAAAGTCTCATCAGAGTCTGTTCCAACATCATGGATCTCCACCTCTAGTCCTTTTCCCTTCATGGATTCAACAATATCATGAAGAGTCCCTTTAGGGATCTCTTCACCTTGTTGCTTTGTAAGTGGGACTTGAGTAGAGGATTCACCTAATGTAGGTGTTGAAACCATAGGTCCTGCTTGGGAATCTCCCTCTTGTGTCTCTGGTTCATCTTGAGCTGATGCTTCAAGATCAATCTCCTCAATGTCTGGAGGGAAGAATTCCAAGGGCTCCTTAGAAGGAAATTTCCTTTTGATTCTTTTGTATCCCTTCCCCTTCTTAGGAGCTAGTTCTTGAGGAGTTTTGGCTCTTAGGACAACCTAATGAATACTTCTATCCAAAACTAGCCTCCCTATTTGCTTTATTTCAATAGTGTCCTCACCATCCTAGTCCACTGAATCCAAACTTTTGGTGCCAATATTTAATGCCCCATATGATGGATCTAACACCACTCCATCATCTACTAATGTGTCGGGGATATCATCTTTTATCCTAAATTCTACCATGAGTGCAACAGGTAACCTCTCATAATTTTTCTTCCTGAGATCATACTCATCTTGAAGGTCACTCCAAAAATCTTCCAACAAGTTGAAATGTTTATCAAAAATAGAAGGGAGCAAGGCATTCATTTTTTTCCTTGGGTCAAAGTACTTCCGAGCTATGTACAAACCTAATTTCAGATGTATCAACTAACTGCACACTACCTTAGCTCCCACCAGATGTTGACAGCTGTATTCACCCAATTGCATGGGGAACTTATGACATCCTATTTTGTGCTTCAATCCAAACCGGGCATTAACCCCTAGAGCTTGATATATAAATTCCATTAGAACTATCCTATTGCTACAACATCTTAGGAGCAAGTGTGGATGACCTTCAAATCGAGCCAGTCTAAAATTAGTGAACTTGTGGTATTGGATATACCAACATCCCCATTCTGTAATAAATGCCATAGCTTCTTGGCTCAGTCTATATCCTGCATCTTCGTTAAGTTGGTTAATGATTATATATAGAAGTGCATCATTAACCCTTCTAAGTTGTGTTTGAGATACTTGTAGAGATAACTAATCATAATGGTCCCACACCTTCCTTTTTCCATCTGCCTCTCCCAATATCCCCACTCTCTTTAAACCTAAAAATATACCTCCTCTAGCTACTGCATAAACAACATAAGAAGTCATAAAGAAGCATTTGGTTTCCCTTATCCTCGTTAACTGGTCATGAATAGCATCAAAAACAACCATTGGCCAATCAAATTGTTGTTTTCCATTAAAGATGGTTTGAATGAAGGGAAACATCCACTCCTTGAAGTGAAATGCATCCCTCTTCCCAAAGACTCTAGACAACATCATGATCAAGTCTGATACTTCTTTGTAGAATTTTGTCCTCTTTGGTTGATCATGGAGTTTGGTCAGAGACTTCTTCTATGTTCTCAACCACTTTTTGTTCAAGTGAGCTTTGTTGGCCTCCTTGTATTTGCAATATTTCTCTAAAGCTTTTACCTCCTTCAATTGTACTAGTTTCTTTGGATTCGGGACACTAAACATGTGTTGGAACATTTGAGGAAAGAGATCTATAATTACATTATCTTGTGAATCCACACACTACCTAGTGGCTGGATTGTAAGCCCCTGCTGCGATCATAATGAACTCCGAGCACTGGATAGATAGAGGAAATAAGGAGATGTGAGCCAAACTAGACTCAATTATTCTTTGAGTTCTCCGTGTTATATCTTCAATGAATGTTTCTAAATACAACTCCCCAAAATTGTATGAGCCTAGATTGGTGTCAGTTATATCAAAGCAATCCGATTCCACTTTGCTTGTTGTGACAATAGGACCCCTATGATTATACCTCAAAGTATAAGGTAGATGCTCCAGATTTACCTTCTTGGGCTTAGTTGCTTCCTTTGATGTTTCTGCAGGTCGATTCCTTTGGGAGGCTTCTCCTGATACTCCTGACATCCTTTAGCTTCCCTACAACAAAAACCCCAATTAGATCCTTGAATAAATATCACAAAATATGCTTTAAAACCTTACCCTTCATATATATATCAGAGATGGAACCAAACATAAAAACATTCTAAACAGTCTCCTTTAAAAAACTATCAGGCTCGGGTCCAAAACCTGTTATGGAGATTTCAATAATAACAAGCGAGATCGGAGTTGGAATTGTTATGGTGATCGGAACCGGAACCAAAATGGAAATTGGTTTGGTTTCTTTCAGATTTTCTAATTTCATATTCAGTTTTGGTTCCGCTTCCGCTTCCACCCAGGTTATCGTTATTTTGAAAGAAGGCTTCTCACTATAAGTGGAGTCAGAGATGGGATGGAAATGGAATCGATACCTATTGAAAAACATGGTTCAAAGTCTAGATTGATTCCGATCCCACTTCCACCTAGGTTATCATGACATCATAAGTGTTTTTTTACAGTTTGATAGATAACTTCATGATTTAAGGACTAGGTCATATCAAAAGGAAAAGGTTCTTAAATGTAACCTAATAAGACCATCCCCATATGACCAAGAGGCGACTGTACTTTCTATGGCATCATATTTAAACTAAAAACATGAACACAAAAATGCATAAAAACCCTAAACTAAAAACCTCGATATAAAAACTAGGGCACGAATTTAACCCTACTTATTTAACCAGATTGAATGCAAAACAAGATTCCTAAGTAAAAAACAAGATTTAACAAACCCTACTCACTGTGGAACCGTAATTTAACCTACACATTAAAAACCAGCATGATTCGGTCACGACTAAAACGTGAAAACGACCGTGTTGAAAACAAAAAAACTAGATACAAAAGCAAAAAAAAACGAAGACAGGAAATCCAAACAAACAAAGAAAGGAAAACAATCATGCGAACTTACTAAGAATCATGAACTTGCCCAAAGAAAAAAATTCCAAAACGAACAAAAATGAAAAACATGAAAGCAAAAAGAGGAATGACAATAGAAAACCCTACCTCGAATGCAAATAAATAGGCTAACCTCCTGAAGCAATCTGCGCGCAACTGTCTCTATCAATCAATTCACTCGCCCAAAAGCTTCACTGCAACTCTAGTTCATTCTTCAATCTCTTAACAATAATGGTAATAATTATGTGTTAATCCCTAATTAAGGTAAAACTCAGTGTTTCATGCAAGCATGGCACCTGTCATAATGCAATAAATGTAGTAGAGCAGAGTTAGAACTGCAGAAGGAACTGGCCCATTACTATCATGTGACTTCAGTAAAGTCAACGAACAAGAAATGGTGGGAGCGGAATCGGAATGAAAACTATTTCCAACTTGGTTTCCGTTCTAGGTCCGGTTCCGCCAACAAAGAATAAAACAAAACCAAACATAAAAATAAAACAAAAAGACCAAAATAATAAAACTTAACAGATAAAACCTAGTCTAAAATGAAAGACCAAAAAGCGGAGGCGGAAGCGGAACGAGATTTGATTCTAAAATTTTGAATAAATACTGACTTAAATTCCACTCTAGCTCTGGCTCCAACAAAGACAAAACAAAAAGTTCAAAAGAAAGATTGGCAGGATGGGGATCGGAATGAGTTTTGAAAGAAGTTTCAAAACCCGATTCAGTTTCAGTTTCGGTTCCGGCAGAATAAACCAAAGAAAAACAAAGTGTTGGAAAAGAAAGACTCCAAACTTTGTTTGAAAATCAACCATGGATAAAAACATAAAGGGGGACCCATTTGACCAAGGAAAAATATGGGGTGGTTATGCAAGGCATAACAAATGGAGACTCGGCTAGGAAAATGGTTTATCCATTTTCAAGATACCCAAAGAAAATTCTAGTCACCCTAAAACTACTTTGTTTATGAAGCATTCTAACTTGAATAAGATTAGATATATCTAGAATAAGGTTGAGCTGAAATCTGAGATGTATATGCTCATGAGTTATTTTTGAATCTGAGTGTGTGCATATATTGTGCATCATTCTTTATAGATACTTTCTCTGTTCCTGAACAACTATACCTAAGATTCAAGCTACATAGGTTGAGTCCTTTAACTATCATGCAATAAAATCCTGGGTATTGCTCCGCTGCTAGACAGGCATCCATAGCCCCGATGGAGATACCTCTAGTTCTCTCAAAGCATTGCTCTACTGCCAGCCAGGCATCCATAGCCTCAATAGAGATACTTGATTACCCATTTGATATTGAGTTTGCCTTTTCTTTTTTCTTTTTTTTTCATTATCATTTTTTTTTTACTCAAGCCTTGCTTGTGGAAATCCTTTATGCACCTTCCTCAATACTCAGACACAATGTATCTAAAATGTGGGTTGAGAACTACAGTGGATTTCATGATAGTCTTGGAATCGGATTTTTCACTTGAATCAAAAGTAGAACCGCCCTAAACAGATAGGAATTTACTTAGGTAGATGTTTTTCTAATTTTGTGACAGATTTTTTATCATAATCATGAGATATTCACAGTGTATCTTCTATCCTTAATAATTTTTCAAACCCAGATTAGAATGATCATAAAACATAAGTTTCAGGATGAAATCCTTTTCAATGATGATGATGAAAATACCTAAACCAATTTCTCTCCTAGTACTAGTAGCATACCTTGAATAAAAACCCCTTGTCTTGAGATGAACAAAATGAGGATCCCCAATGAAACAAGACAAAACAAAACAAACAAAAACAAAGAAAGAGAACAAAAAAAAAACATAAACTTAATTACATATGATACAGTATAATACATTTTCTTTAAAACATCAGACCTTCTATGCACCAAAATAGTGCTTGAGAAACTGACCATTAGCCGGTAATGGAACAGGCTCTCCTGTTCAGGTACTTAAATGAAAAACATTCTCACCTAGTATCTCAGCCACTTGATAAGGACCTAACCAAAGTCTATCAAACTTTTGGTGATCTCCTTTCTTTTCTCTGGCTTTATCCCATAGTAACACAAGATCTGATATCCTAAAGTCTTTTATTTTGGCTCTTTTGTCAAACCAGCGTTTGATGACAGCCTGATGCTTAGAGAATTGTTGTAAAGCAGCATCCCTTTGCTCTTCCATGTTAAGCAAATTAAGTAATCTAACCTCAATCCTATCATCCTTAGTATAAAATTCCTACACGAACTTAAGAACAAGTATCTGTAAATGGATCGGGAAGATAGATTCTTGGCCATAGACTAACTTAAAAGGTGAGTTTCCTAGAGCTGCTTTAATTTGGGTTTGATCTTCCCATAAGAAAAATCTCAACTAGGTGTGCCAGTCTCTAGGATTATTTTCTAGTAATTTTCTTATTACTTCCAACAAGTTTTTATTAGTGGACTTAGCCACTCCATTTCCCTGAGGGTAGTAATTAGATGAATACTTCAAAATAATTTTATGTTCATATGCCCATTGAATGAATTCAGTAAAAGAAAAAGCGGGGCCATTATCACATACCAGAGCAAATGGAACCCCAAACCTGGTTGTGATGTTCTCAATCAAAAACTTAATGACCACCTCTTTGGTGCTATTTTTGTAGGGTTGAGCCTTAGTCCAGCGTGTACAGTAGTCAGTTGCAGTCAAGATGAATTTATGCCTTGTTGAAGAATTGGGATTAATAACACTTAAAAAATAAAAGACCCGTTGAGCAAACGACCTTACCTCATACACTGGTTGCAAAGGCATAGCAGAATTTCTTTCCCTAGGTGCTGAAGTTTGGCACACATGACAAGTTCTAACATGTTGGTGTGCATCCCAAAATACATAAGGCCAATAATAGCCTGATCTAAGAATTTCATGGGCCAAAGCATCCACAGATCCATGTCCTATCCCATGTCTTCCATGGAACTCAAAAATAGCATGCTTGGACTCTTGTTGTTCTAAACAGCGCAAGTAGATCCCTTGAAAATTCTTTCTATAGATGGATCCCCCTTTTAGCATATAGTGAGAAATTTTCATCCTCAATGCACTCCTCTGAGTAGCATTCATTCCTTCTAGACATCTGTTATTAAGGAGGAAGAAAATCAAATCTGTGTACCAGGGATCCTTAGTAAATGACTGGACGGTGTACTGTTGACAAGTGATATTTTTGTCCACATCAGCCATTGCTTTTGATAAACCTTGCCCTCAAACAAGCTTCATTGGATGAATTTCTAAGTCAAATTCTTGTAGGATTTCCATCCACTTCCCTCTTCGTTCTCCTAATTCACTTTGCATCAGAAGAGACTTCATAGTTGGATCTGGAACTATAGCCATTACTTGACTTCGAAGAATGTAATGTATGAACTTCTTTACCGCTCATACTAATACAAAGGATTGTTTTTCCAGTGGTGAGTATCGCAATTATTCATTCTTAAATGGAGAGCTCATCAAGGCAATAGGTCTTTCTTGTCCCTCTCCATTCGTTGTGTTAACATAGCTGCACATGAATGGTCAGATTCAAAAGAATAGATATAAAAAGGTTTAAGATAGTATGGGCTTGTCAAAACAGGTGCCTCGGGTATAGATAATTTAATCTATGAGAAAGAAGACTTAGCCTGATTACTCCACTCAATTTTTTCATCTTTCTTCATCATTTCATTGAGAGGTTTGACGATCTCTGCAAACCCTGTTATAAATTTTCTAACAAAATTGATCCTCCCAAAGAAGGATCTCATTTCTTTCTTGCTGCCTGGTCTTATCAATTTCAAGATGGCCTCCACTTGATTAGGGTCTATAGATATCCCTTCCTCTGATATAATGTGACCTAATATTTTCCCCTCAAATACTCCAAACACACACTTTTTTGGATTAAGAGAGACGCCATAACTTATACATTTCTTTAAAAAAATTTCTAGATTAGCAGCACGGTCTTCTCTATTCCTAGAGAAGATGGTTAAATCATCTACATAAATGAGTATACACTTTCCTATCAAATCTTTGAAAGCTACATCCATTTCCATTTGAAAGGTAGCTCCAGCATTGATAAGACCAAATGGCATCTTTGGATAGGAAAATGTGCCCCATTTGGTGGTGAAAGTTGTTTTCATTCTATCCTCATGACTAACAAGGACTTGATTGTATCCAGAATAACCATCCAAGAATGACATCATCTGGGATCCATTAACCCTTTGTAATACTTCATCTAGAGAGGGCAATGGATAATTATCTTTCTCAGAGGCTTTTTTTAGATTATTGAAATCAACACATAATTTGATCTCACCATTCTTTTTGCGTACAAGAACTAGATTTGCCACCCAGGTAGAATATCTAACAGGAAAGATTATCCTTGCAGACAGGAACTTTTGCACTTCTTTCTGGATCAAGGGCTCCATTAAAGCATTGATTGGGCATTGTTTCTGGCGAAAAGGCTTGGCTTCTGGCTTGAGAGGTATGGTATGTGTGATCATCGAAGTGTCAAAGGTTTTCAAGTCATCATAACTCCAAGCAATAGCTTCAATGTTTTGATTCAATACTTTGACTATCTTGTCCTTGATTTCCTAAGGACAAGTCTTTCCTATAAGAACATTCCTTTCAAGGCCTGAGTGAGTCAAATTAACAGATTCATACTTCCCTCCATCACTCTCTGTAGGCACCCTTTGACGAGCTCATGGGTCTGAGTCAAATATCCTCTCCAAAGCAACCATCCCTTTCAAAATGCTATTACTTTTCAAATCCAATATCCCTTCTTCACTCTCTTTCTCAGGATCCCAATCTCCCTGATCTCTTTCAGATTCATCTATTATTTGTCCTTCAAAAACATGAGAACTTGTTAAAAAGGCCAATCGATGTTGATCATCATCAAATACCTGAAAGTGTCAGACATTATCAGGAACAACTGGGACTAAAATCAACTCAATTGAAAATCTCTTTAGATCATAATCTTGCATGGGTTCTAATGTGTAGCAAGTGCATTTGCAATTTGATTAGCTTCTCTAGGGATCAGACTAATCCCAAAAGCATCAAAGTCTTCAATTAAATTCCAAACTCTATTTTTGTACACAACTAATCTTTTTTTATTACATGTATATTGGCTACGTACCTGTTTTACAATCACCTCAGAATCCCCCATAACGATGAGAGAAATAACCTTCTTTTTATGAGCTAACATAAGGCCTCAAGCAAGTGCTTCATACTCAGCCACATTATTTGTGCAACCAAACTACAATCTATAAGAAGCAAAGTAAGTCTTCCCTTTCGGTTTGGTTAGTTCAATCCCTGCTCCACTTCCTACTTTATATTTAGAACCATCAAATTTAAGAGTCCACAATTGGTCTTTGGCTAGGAGTTCTTTCTTCTTAGGGACCACAGGGGATTTCTTACTTGAGATATGTGGTAGCTTGGAATTTTTCTGGTCATCAGAAATTGACTCAGGACAAAGGTCACTTGAAAATTTTTCTATGTTTTCAACTTGCACAGAAATCACTTCTTGAACAACTTCTTGGGTTAAATTGCAATCCAACTCATCTTTTATCAATTCCTTGGGCATTGGAAAAGTATCCAGGGCAGGTGTATTGAATGAGAATTGGGACACCTCAACCTCTTCTTGAATTTTAGAGCTCAGAATCTGAGTATGCTCTACTAGTGAGGAACCTTCCTCTTGAGAAAGGCTAGTCCTAGTAAGAATGGTAGCATCCTTGACCTAAAAAGAAAACTCATTGATAGGGGTTTGGGGTTTCTTTTGACATATTTGTTGAGGCTGATCTACATGACTTAAGATATCTAGGCATGATTGGTATGTTAACTCTAAATGATTATGATAATGAATCCTACACCAATTAGGGAGTAACAAACTACTCAAATCAGTTTCTTCTCCTAAAACCAGCTTATCTTGTTAAAATTTCCTTATTAGAACCCGCTGGTTGATGTAGATCATTGGGTCATTATGTTCTAGGGTTAATGTATCCCCATGATTAAGTACAGAGAAAGTAAGGACTTCCTCCTGTTTGTAAATCCCATCTCAGTCTCAAAATATGCTACTTCATTTGAAGCATCATATTCTATGATCATATGCTTGAGTCTTAGTTCACTTTCAATCTTTATCTGCATTGCAACCCCCTTCCATGGTAACCACATGTGAGAGAAATCCAAGGACAAATATCCACCAATAATTTTCATTAGCTCCCGACTTAGGAGCATGCCATATGTTTCTGGGATGTCAGCCACTTGGATATCTATGTAGGTTTGGATCCTTGGATTTGATCCAACTTGTACATGCATGTTTTTTAGTTCACCTACAACATTGACCTCTGTTTTATCTAACTAAATCACTTTCTTATTGGTTGGAATATGACTTAATCCTAACTTCTTACATATTGAAAAGGGCATAACATTACGCGATGCTCCAGAGTCTAATAAACAATTGTGCAAATTATTTCCAAAAATCCTTAAACTTAAAAGGAAAGGTGGGGTACTAGTCTTACCTTTATAAATGGCTACATTTGTCTCCTTTGCTAGAGTCACTTTACCTTTTCCTTTTAAGCAGTTTGCTTCCTCCAGGGCCTTTAATACCACTTCACGTTGAATTGGGAACCACTTCATGATGTCAAAGAATGACAATGATGTCTTTTGTCTCCGTAGTTCTGCAATAAAATCAAATTCTGAATCATTCCTCACTTGATATTTAGGAAAAGGAGGCAAATTACCTCTATTCTAAGAATCAAAATGTCCCTTTGGTGGTGGTGGATTATTATCTACATTTTGGTTAGGTGGGACCATATTGTTCAGAGGTGCAGATGTAGTAAATGGGCCCTTATTCTGATTTCTCAGAAAATGACCACCTTTAGAATGAAAAGCTTGGGCATCATACACATCCTCCTCTGACCCATTGTCTCCCTACATGGGAAATTGGTATTTCTCTTCAATAGTCTCATAAGTCATAGTAGTACTTACTGGCCCATTATCCTGATTGGAATTTCCTATTGAAGGATGGGAATCATCTTGTGCAATCTTTACAATTTTCTCCATTTCAGGGCAATTGACCTCAAAATGTGCTGCAATATCATGTAGTTTTCACCAATTAGTCATGAAATTAAGGTTAGACACATTATTAGTATGTGATCTCTCCTCACCTAACTGATAATTATGGGGAACTCCCCCATTGTTAGGTCCAGTATTCCATTGCCTATTTTTGTTGTTAAACCTCTAGTTATATCCTCTATTCTGATTTTGGTAATTTTGGTTAGAGGAATTTTGATTCTGAAAGTTTTGGTTGGTGTTCTGATTCCCATTCTAATTGGAGTAATTTCCCTAGTTGTTGTAACCTCCCTGGTTTTGATAATTATGATTTTGGTTGTGGGGAGGGTTTTGCCTAAGCTATGCCATGTCATTAGACATTTGAGATAGAGTCTTCTTGAGAGTTTTTAGCTCACTAGTCAGTTGAACAGTTTGTTCATTTTGCACATTCTACACTATGGCTAGAGAATGAACATGGGTTGATCCTCCCACTTGTTGTTGTTGATTTTGAGGTTGTTGGGAAGAAGCTTGCATGCCATTTTCAAAAAAGGGAATGGTAGGTGGAGCTTGTAACTCAGACATAGGTCTATATTGGGAGTAAGACATCCCTAGGACAGTGTTGTACAATGGTGGGTTAGGCATCTGATAATTCATGGGAGGAAGAGCTGCTCCTAAACCTCCTGATTACAGACTTCTCTATTGTTGCAATTTGATAGATAAATGATAAACCTTAGATAGGGAGTCAATCTCATTGGTCTGATAAGTTCTCTATAAGAATAATCCAATCAAGGGATCAACAACTCTTAAATATGCCTGAATGACAATATTCTCGACTACTAAGTAAGGGTCTTGCAACCTACAAAACATCCTTTGGAATCTAGTATTGAATAGAGGTAGTGGCTCATGATGTTCCTTTCTTATGGTGGAAAACTGGTGATACAAGATGGCAAGGTCTACATAAACCCGAAATTGATTAATGAATGCATTTTCTAAATCTGTCCAACCCATAATGGATCCCCAAGGTAGATTTAAGTACCAATTATATGCCATATCCCATAAACAATAAGGAAACAATCTACATATCACATCTTAATGAGAAACTTGAGCAAGTGTACAAGCATCTTTGAATGATTGTATGTGATCCTCAGCACTTCTTGATTCACCATGTATGTACTTAGGACAAAACTTTTTGGGTTCTTTGGTAAATCATGGATTCCTCCTGGAATAGTCCCTAACGGACATGGATTATTCACAAAGTAAGCCATGGGTAGGATTGGTTGAGCACGTAGTGGTGATGTAGGCCGAATTGGTGGCGACACAGGCCTAATTGGTGGTGGTGATGTAGGTTGAACTAGTGGTAGTGTGGGTGGATTTGGAGGAAATCCAAGTGGAGTAAGCGGTGGTGGAAATGTAGGTATCAATACCCTATGAGCATGGGGTCTAGATCTGACCAAGGTTTTAAGTTCTTCTAATGGTTCAAGATTAGTAGAGGATCTGAGAATCCTCTCATATTTCTCTGGTGAGAAAGACACAATGCGAGATAGCTTGTTCCTTCAAGCCCTCCTTCTAGCGCCAGATCTGTTGATGGTGAAAATGACAAAAACAACATTTAAACATAATATTTCTACTCTATTTCTCCTGAAAAAGAAAGACAACATATAGTAGCCTAACTCCCAAGGTCATGGTAGTTGGTTCTCAACTATTTGTTTTCACTCAATTGGTCCATGCAACTGTAATATTCAAGGGGCCTGTGCTGGTAATAAGGAATACAAGTAATGACTTATTCATCGAACTATTCTTAATAAAGAAAAGGGGTTTTTAAACAAAAGAAAAAGATAGATCAGAGCGTACATCAGTAAACATGAATAAAAATTATCTATTATCCGGACATATATCTTCAACAATGAATGTTTTTCCAACAGATCAAGAAAACCATAGCATGATATAATTTAGAGAATAATCCATACTATTGCATGCATCTAAGGTGCTTAATTTAACATCACAATCACACATCATAAATATTTCAAAGATTCCAAAAGAACACACTTTCATTCATCGCCAAGATCATAGATCAACAAACTTCAATAAATTCAATTCACCGATAATCTAATGAAATAATCCTTAAATCTAGATTCTTCTAATGACTTTCATCACATAAGAAACACTCATGCTTCAACACAAATACTAGCATACAGATAGATTATAATTCATCAACCTTATCAAATAAAACTCAATTCTAACACCATATTACGTAAAACCTATAATTATATTTAACAGTAAATAAAGTAACAATGTATCTCTGTAACAACTGCAAAAAATTCTATCTCCTACTATCAGGTGGCCAATTCTATTCTCTATTATCCGACCCTTACAATATGATACCTCGAGGGTATTTATAGATATACCAAAAATTAAAGTCCTCTCTATTTTAGGTCAATCCACCTTTTTAGGGATTACAGTCATCTTGAAAACTCAGTTAAACTAGAAGAAAATAACGGAGAGGAGAAAAGAAAGCCATGCACCCACAAACTACCAGTTGTGCATGCAAAGAAGAAAAAAGAAAACCATGCATGCATGAGGCTACCATTTATGCATGTGAAGCCTGCTCTGCAATGTACTCATCATAACTGGAGAAGACTCATTGAAGCACCTTCAAATCCGGCCCATCAACCTAACTGTCTTCAAATTTGATCCTTTCTAGCTCCACATCAGCAAAACCTCTCATGTCCTTTAGCTTGGTCAACTCCCTCTTAGCTGCCCTTATCTCTTCTTTAATATCCATTAATCGATCTAGCAACAGATCTTCACCATCATCTCCTTTTTGCATAACCTCTTTAAACCTATCATCCCATTTTTCCTTTATTTGGTTCAAAGGCAGGCCCTCCTTTATTGGTATATTAACATTCACTATGACAACAATAACTACTTCCAACTCCTCAAATTGTTCATTCAAATCCTTAATAGAATCTTGAACCTCACTTTTATGCTTATATAGAAAATGAAACCTAAATCGAAGTATACTGCAAGTCTTTGACAAGAAATCTTTATTGTCCTCTTCGAGTATTAACTGTTCTAGAAGAGTGGAATTTGACAATTTGCTAACCTCTTTCAACTTATGACTGTATCCTCTGTATTACTCCTCTTGTTCTCCCAATACTTTGACATACTGGTTCATTTCCTCTATTAGCTCCTCTGTCATTTTGTGAACCCTAAAATTGTTGTCTAGTACTTCACTTATTTCCTAATTTATCTTATTATTCCACCTATCCAACAATTTTTCCTTACTCCTTACCTGTACCAAATCATCCACCTCTTTCTTACTAAGAAAAAATGGTGTTTCAATGGTGGCAATTTGTTGTGACCTCGAAGTAGAAACACTTTTTAAGAAAGAATGCAATTGATTCAATTGAGCCTTAAGCTCATCCTTTTTCTATTTATCTTTCATCATTCTAGATTTAGTGGATGAAGCTACCACATCTATTAAACTCATCTACTAATTGTTGGTGGGTCTCCCCAAATTAACAGTATCCAACTGGTAATCAACCAATTGCATGTCTCCTACATCCTTGTGCATCATTGGTATGGCACATTCAACAATAATTTCTCCCCTGTCGGTGAGTCTGGTGGAATGTAGGATCTTGGCCTTCTTCTTGGGCATTTCTTTCTCAATTTCCTTCATCATGTCGTCCCAATTGAGAGGCTGTGAAGGTGTCACTGATCTCTTCTGAAGATCCAATTCTAACCAAGTGGGAGCACCTGGAGTAGTGGTCATTATAGTTGAAGAAGAAGCAATAGTAGTAGTAGAGGGTGGTTGCACATTTACTTGAGGTTGAGAATCAACCCCTTGTTTCTCTTGCTACTCTTGCTCCACATTTGTATTAGCAAGCTTTTCAGCTTCCTCTCTATCCTTCTGTTCTTGTATCCTTTTCTCTTCTTCTTCCTTTTTCAACATTTCTTATTCTCATCTCTCCTTCTCTAGTTCCTGGCTTCTCTCTTCCTCTAATGCCTTAAGTTTTTTCGCGTCTTCCTTTTCCTTTTGTTGCTTCTTGATCAGTTCCTCAACGTCTTTCTCTTTTTGCACTCTCTTTGCTTCCTCTTTCTCTTTATAAGCTTCTTCAGCAAGCTTCAACTTAGCCACAATAACTTCTCTCTCTCTTCACTACTTTTCCTTTTCTTCCTCCAAATCATGAATTTTCTGTATTAACTCTAGCTTATCATTTTCCTCTTTGATCCTGAGCTCCTGCGCCTTTTTCGTTTGTTGCTTTTCCATTTCATCAGCTCTTTGTTGGACTTCTACCTATTTTTGTTGGAGTAAGGCATCAACTTGTACCTTGGCATCAATTACCTATTGCTTCTCTATTGCTACAGCATGTGCTTGATCATCTGAGGCCTTCTTTTCCTCCTCAAATAGTGCCCATTGATCCTCCTCTATCAACACCAGTTCAGTATCCTCCTCTAGAGGCATATTTTCTTGTGCATCCTTCTTTGAAAAAGTCTCATGAAGAGTCCCTTTAGGAATCTCTTCACCTTGCTACTTTGTAAGTGGGACTTGAGTAGAGGATTCACCTAATGCAGGTGTTGAAACCATAGGTCTTGCTTGGGCATCTCCCTCTTGTGTCTTTGGTTCATCTTGAGCCGATGCTTCAAGCTCAATCTCCTAAATGTCTGGAGGGAAGAATTCCAAGGGCTCCTTGGAAGGCAATTTTCTTTTGATTATTTTGTATCCCTTCCCCTTCTTAGGAGCTGGTTGTTGAGGATTTTTGGTTCTTAGGACAACCCAATGAATACTTCTATCCAAAACTGGCCTCCCTATTTGCTTTATGTCAATGGTCTCCTCACCATCCCAATCCTCCAGATCCAAAATTTTGGTGCCAATATTTAATTCCTCATATGATGGATCTAACACCACTCCATCATCTACTAATGTGTTGGGGATATCATCTTTGATCCCAAATTCTACCATGAGTGCAATGGGTAACCTCTCATAATTTTTCTTCCTGAGATCATACTCATCTTGAAGGTCACTCCAAAAATCTTCCAACAAGTTGAAATGTTAATCAAAAATAGAAGGGAGCAAGGCATTCATTTTCTTCCTTGGGTCAAAGTACTTTCGAGTTGTGTACAAACCTAGTTTCAGATCTATCAACTCACTGCACAGTACCTTGGCTCCCACCAGATGTTGACAACTATATTCACCCAATTGCATGGGGAACTTATGACATTCTATTTTGTGCTTCAATCCAAACCAGGCATTAACCCTTGGAGCTTGATATACAAATTCCATTAGAACTATCCTATTGATACAACATCTTGGGAGCAAGTATGGATGACTTTCAAATCTAGCTAGTCTTAAATAAGTGAACTTGGGGTATTGGATATACCAATATCCCCATTCTATAATAAATGCCATAGCTTCTTGGCTCAGTCTATATCTTGTGTCTTCGTTAAGTTGGTTAATGATTATATATCGAAATGCATCATTAACCCTTCTAAGTTGTGTTTCAGATACTTGTAGAGATAACTGACCATAATGGTCCCACACCTTCCTTTTTTCCATCTTCCTCTCCCAATATCTCCACTCTCTTTAAACCTTGAAATATACCTCCTCTAGATGTTGCAGAAATAACATAAGAAGTCATAAAGAAGTATTTGGTTTCCCTTATCCTCGTTAACTGGTCATGAATATCATCAGAAAAAACCATTGGCCAATCAAACTATTGTTTGGCATTAAAGATGGTTTGAATGAAGGGAAACATCCACTCCTTGAAGTGAAATGCATCCCTCTTCCCAAAGACTCTAGACAATATCATGATCAAGTCTGATACTTCTTTGTAGAATTTTGTCCTCTTTGGTTGATCATGGAGTTTGGTCAGAGACTTCTTCTCTATTCTTAACCATTTTTTGTTTTCTTCCATGTATTTGCAATATTTCTCTAAAGCTTCTGCCTCCTTCAACTATAAAAGTTGAGTTTCCTAGAGTTGCTTTGATTCGGGTTCAATCTGCCCATAAGGCAAATCTCAACTGGGTCTGCCAGTCTCTAGGATTATTTTCTAGTAATTTTCTTATTACTTCCAACAAGTTTTTATTAGTGGACTTAGCCACTCCATTTCCTTGAGGGTAGTAATTAGATGAATACTTCAAAATAATTTTATGTTCATATGCCCATTGAATGAATTCAGCAGAAGAAAAAGAAGGGCCATTATCACATTCCAGAGCAAATGGAACCCCAAACCTGGTTGTGATGTTCTCAGTCAAAAACTTAATGACCACCTCTGTGGTGTTATTTTTGCAGGGCTATGCCTCAGTCCAGTGTGTACAATAGTTAGTTGTAGTCAAGATGAATTTATGTCTTGCCCAAGAATTGGGATTAATAACACCTACAAAATCCAAGGCCCATTGAGCAAACGACCTTACCTCATACACTGGTTGCAAAGGCATAGCAGGATTTATTTCCCTGGGTACTGAAGTTTGGCACACATGACAAGTTCTGACATGTTGGTGTGCATCCCAAAATACATAAGGCCAATAATAGCCTGATCTAAGAATCTGATGGGCCAAAGCATCCACAAATCTGTGTCTTGTCCCATGTCTTCCATGAAACTCAGAAATAACATGCTTGGCCTCTTGTTGTTCTAAACAGTGCAAGTAGATCCCTTGAAAATTCTGTCTATAGATGGATCTCCCTTTTAGCATATAGTGAGCACTTTTCATTCTCAATGCTCTCCTTTGAGTAGCATTCATTCCTTCTAGACATCTATTATTAAGGAGGAAGAAAATCAAATTTGTGTACCAGGGATCCTTAGTAAATGACTGGACGGTGTACTGTTGACAAGTGATATTTTTGTCCACATCAGCCATTACTTTTGATAAACCTTGCCCTCGAACAAGCTTCATTGGATGAATTTCTACATCAAATTATTATAGGATTTCCATCCACTTCCCTCTTCATTCTCCTAATTCACTTTGCATCAGAAGAGAATTCATAGCTAGATTTGGAACTATAGCCATTACTTGACTCTGAAGAATGTAATGTCTGAAATTCTTTATCGCTCGTACTAATGCAAAGGATTGTTTTTCCAGTGGTGAGTATCTCACTACTACATTCTTAAATGGAGAGCTCATGAAGGAAATAGGTCTTTCTTCTCCCTCTCTAGTCATTGTGTTAACACAACTACACATGAATGGTTAGATGCAAAAGAATAGATATAAAAACATTTAAGATAGTCTGTGCTTGTCAAAATAGGTGCCTCAGATATAGATAGTTTAATCTGTGAGAAAGTAGACTTAGCCTTACTCCTCCACTCAATTTTTGCATCTTTCTTCATCATTTAATTGAGAGCTTCAAATGGAGGAGTTCAACCCAATTATATAGCCTTTGATTGTTCTTTCTTCAAAGTCCTCAATAATTTGACTTTTTCATAAGCTTGTTCCCCACCAAAATTCAATTGTATATCACTTTTGAATGGAATTCAAACTTGAATTGATATTATATTCCTTTCAATGTGAAAACTATGCTATTTAATGCAAAGGTGGTGGTATGTAAAAAAAATGCATGCACATTTCACAGCATCATCACAAAGCATCTTTTTGTTGTTGCACATGCATAACCATGAGAATATGCAGAATGTGGGCCTTGAGATCATGGGTATATTGAGTTTTTTTTACTATTTTTAGTGCAAGACAAAACACGCTCATATTATAACATGATCGCTTTATAACGAGAGGGCATTATTTCTTGCTAAAATGGCCATACCTCTACTTCAAAACACGCTCATGTTATGTGAAAGATGATTTTTTAATAGATTTATTTTCTCTCTCTTTATCTATACCCTCTACCCTAATTCTATATATATCCTTGTACCCTTATAGTAGAGAAGATAGAGGTGAGTGTGTGTGACATGTGTGTATGAGAGAGAGAGAGGTAGAGGGAGGGAGAGGAGAGATATATAGTAGAGAGGGAGGGGGGTTGAGGGTGTTAGGGTTTTAGGGTTTAAGGGCTTAGGGTTAAGGGTTAAGGGTTTATGGTTTAAGGGTAGAGGGTGTAGAGTTGAGAGAGAGAGAGAGAGAGAGGGAGAGAGTGGGAGAGAGGGAGAGAGAGAGAGAGTGGGAGAGATGGAGATAGAGAGCAAGTGGGAGAGGGGGAGAGTGGGAGAAATAGAGAGTAGGAGAGAGTAGGAGAGAGGGAGAGAGGTAGGGAGAGGGAGAGTGGGAGGGAGAGGGATAGTGGGAGAGAGAGAGAGAGGGGGTGAAAGAGGGAGAGAGAGGGAGAGAGGGAGGGAGAGGGAGAGTGGGAGAAAGATAGAGTGAGAGTGATTGAACAATGAGAGAGAGACCTAAGAGAGGAAGAGGAGGGGAGGGAGAGAGAGAGGGAGTGGGAGAGAGATGGAGGGTAGACGTTTAGGGTAGAAGGATAGGGTTACTGGGGTAGAGGGTGTAGGGTTGAGAGAGAGTGGGATAGGCAGAGAAGAGAGTGGGAGAGATGGAGATAGAGAGGGAGGGAGAGAGGGGGAGAGTGGGAGAAAGAGAGAGTGGGAGAGTGGGAGAGATGAAGAGTGGGATGGAGAGGGAGAGAGTGAGAGAGCGGTAGAAAGAGAGAGAAGGGTTAAGAGTTAAGGCTTTAAGGGTTAAGAGTTTAAAGGGTTAAGGGTTAAGGATAAAGGGGAGAGAGAGAGAGAGAGACACTTGAGAGAGAGGGGTTAGGAGGGAGAGTCTCAACCCTTAAACCCTCTACCCTCTACCCTATAAACAATTAAACAGTCAACCCTAAACCCTAAACCCTTAAACCCTCAACCCCTATATGCTCTTAATCCCTCAACCCTCAACCCTCAAAGCTTAAACCCTAATCCCTCAACCTCCATACCCTCTTAATCCCTCAACCCTCAACCCTCAACCCTTAAACCCTCATCCTTCAACCCCTACACCCTCTTAATCCCTCAACCCTCAACACTTAAACCCTAATCCCTCAACCCCTATACCCTCTTAATCCATCAAACCTTAACCCTCAACCCTTAAAACCTAATCCCTCAACCCCTATACCATCCTAATCCCTAAACCCTCAACCCTTAAACCCTAATCCCTCAACCCATGTACCCTCTTAATCCCTCAACCCTCAACCCTTAAACCCTAATCCCTCAACCCCTCTACCATCTTCATCCATAAACCCTCAACCCTCAACCCTTAAACCCTCATCCCTCAACCCCTATACCCTCTTAATCCATCAAACCTTAACCCTCAACCCTTAAAGCCTAATCCCTCAACCCCTATACCATCCTAATCCCTAAACCCTCAACCCTTAAACCCTAATCCCTCAACCCTCAACCCTTAAACCCTAATCCCTCAACCCATGTACCCTCTTAATCCCTCAACCCTCAATCCTTAAACCCTAATCCCTCAACCCCTCTACCATATTCATCCATAAACCCTCAACCCTCAACCCTTAAACCCTCATCCCTCAACCCCTATGCCCTCTTAATCCCTCAACCCCTATACCCTCTTAATCCATCAAACCTTAACCCTCAACCCTTAAAACCTAATCCCTCAACCCATGTACCCTCTTAATCCCTAAACCCTCAAACCTTAAACCCTAATCACTCAACCCCTCTACCCTCTTCATCCATAAACCCTCAACCCTCAACCCTTAAACCCTAATCCCTCAACCCGTGTACCCTCTTAATCCCTCAAACCTCAAACCTCAACCCTTAAACCCTAATCCCTCAACCCCTATACCCTCTTAATCCTTCAAACCTCAACCCTCAACACTTAAACCATGACCCCTCAACCTCTCTACCCTCTTAATCCCTCAACCCTCAACCCTCAAACCTCAAACTTCAAACCTCAAACCTCAACCCTTAAACCCTAATCCCTAAACCCCTATACCCTCTTAATCCCTCAACCCTTAATCCTCAACCCTTAAACCCTAATCCATTAACCCATATACCCTCTTAATCCCTCAACCCTCAACCCTTAAACCCTAATCCCTCAATCCCTGTACCCTCTTAATCCCTCAACCCTCAAATCACAACCCTCAACCCTCAACCCTCAACCCTCAACCCTCAACCCTTAAACCCTAATCCCTCAACCCCCATACCCTCTTAATCCCTCAACCCTCAACCCTCAACCCTTAATCCCTAATCCATCAACCCCTATTCCCTCTTAATCACTCAACCCTCAACCCTCAACCCTTAAACCCTTAAACCCTAATCCCTCAACCCCTACACCCTCTTAATCCATCAACCCTCAACCCTCAACCCTTAAACCCTAATCCCTAAACCCCTATACCCTCTTAATCCCTCAACCCTCAAACCTGAACCCTTAAACCCTAATCCCTCAACACCTATACCCTCTCAATCCCTCAACCTCTCTACCCTCTCAATACATCAACCCTTAAACCCTAATCCCTCAACCCCTCTACCCTCTCAATCCCTCAACCCTCAAACCTCAACCCTTAAACCCTCATCCCTCAACCCATCTACCCTCTCAATCCCTCAACCCTAAAACCTCAACCCTTAAACCCTCATCGCTCAACCCATCTACCCTCTTAATCCCTCAACCCTCAACTCTTAAACCCTAATCCATCAACCCCTATACCCTCTTAATCCCTCAACCCTCAACCCTCAACCATTAAACCCTAATTCCTCAACCCCTATACCCACTTAATCCCTCAACCCTCAACCCTTAAACCCTAATCCTTCAACCCCTGTACCCTCTTAATCCCTCAACCCTCATCCCTCAACCCTCAACCCTCAACCCTCAACCCTCAACCCTTAAACCCTAATCCCTCAACCCCTATACCCTCTTAATCCTTCAACCCTCAACCCCTAAACCCTAATCCCTCAACCCCTCTACCCTCTTAATGTCTCAACCCTCAACCCTCAACCATTAAACCCTAACCCATCAACCATTGTACCCTCTTAATCCCTCAACCCTAAACCCTCAAGCCTTAAGCCCTAATCCTTCAACCCCTATACCCTCTTAATCCATCAACCCTCAATCCTCAACCCTTAAACCCTAATCCCTCAATCCTTTTAATCCCTCAACCTTCAACCCTCAACCCTTAAACCTTAATCCCTTAACCCTTATACCCTCTTAATCTGGCAACCCTCAACCATCAACCCTTAAACCCTAATCCCTCAACCCCTATACCCTCTTAATCCCTCAATCCTTAACCCTCAACCATTAAACCCTAATCCCTCAACCCCTATACCCTCTTAATCCCTCATCCCTCAACCCTTAAACCCTAATCCCTCAACCGTTATACCCTCTTAATCCCTCAACCCTCAACCCTTAAACCCTAATCCCTCAACCCCTACACCCTCTTTAAACCCTAATCCCTCAATCCCTATACCCTCTTAATCCCTCAACCCTCACCCTTAAACCATAATCTCTCAACCCTTATACCATCTTAATCTTTCAACCCTTAACCCTCAACCTTTAAACCCTAATCCATCAACCCCTCTACCCTCCTAATCCCTCAACCCTCAACCCTTATACCCTCTTCTTCCCTCAACCCTTAACCCTTTACCATCTTAATCCCTCAACCCTCACCCCTCAACCATTAAACCCTAATCCCTCAACCCCTCTACCCTCTTAATCCCTCAACCTTCAACCCTCAACCCTTAAACCCTAATCCCTCAACCCTTAGCCCTTAAAACCTAATCCCTCAACCCTAAACCATCAACCCTTAAACCCTAATCCCACAACCCCTATACCCTCTTAATTTCTCAACCCTCAATCCTCAACCCTTAAACCATTATCCCTCAACCCATATACCCTCTTAATCCCTCAATCCTCAACCCTCAAACCTTAAACCACAATCACTCAACCCCTCTACCCTCTTAATCCCTCAACCCTCAACCCTCAAACCATAATTCATCAACCCCTATACCCTCTTAATCTCTCAAACCTTAACCCTAAACCCTTAAACCCTAATCCATCAACCTCTCTACCCTCTTAATCCCTCAATCCTCAACCCTCAACCCTTAAACCCTAATCCCTCAACCCGTATACCCTCTTCGTCCCTCAACCCTCAAACCTCTACCCTTAAACCCTAATCCCTCAACCCTTTACCCTCTTAATCCCTCAACCCTTAACCCTCAACCCTTAAACCATAATCCCTCAACCCCTATACCCTCTTAATCCCTCAACCTTCAACCCTCAACCCTTAAACCCTAACCCCTCAACCCCTGTACCCTCTTAATCCCTCAACCCTTAACCCTTAAACCCTAATCACTCAACCCCTATACCCTCTTCAATCATCAACCCTCAACCCTCAACCCTTAAACCCTAATCCCTCAACCCCTCTACCCTCTTAATCCATCAACTCTCAACCCTCAACCCTTCAACCCTAATCCCTCAACCCTCAACCCTCAACCATTGAACCCTAATCCATCAACCCCTATACCCTCTTAATCCCTTAACCCTCAACCCTCAACCCTTAAACCCTAATCCCTCAAACCCTATACCCTCTTAATCCCTCAACCCTCAACCTTCAACCATTAAACCCTAATCCCTCAACCCCTATACCCTCTTAATCCCTCAACCCTTAATCCTAAACCCTTAAACTCTAATCCCTCAACCCCTATACCCTCTTAATCCATCAACCCTTATCCCTCAACTCTTAAACCCTAATCCCTCAACCCTTATACCCTCTTAATCCCTCAGCCCTCAGCCCTCAAACCTAAACCATTAAACCCTAATCCCTCAACCATTATACCCTCTTAATCCCTCAACCCTCAACCCATAACCCTTAAAACCTAATCCCTCAACCCCTCTACCCTCTCAATCCCTCAACCCTCAACCCTTAAACCCTAATCCGTCAACCCCTATACCTTATTAATCCCCCAACCCTCAACCCTCAACCCATAAACCCTAATCCCTCAACCCCTATACCCTCTTAATTCCTCAACCCTCAACCCTCAAATCTTAAACCCTAATCCCTCAACCCCTATACCCTCTTAATCCCTCAACCCTTAACCCTCAACCCTTAAACCCTAATCCCTCAACCCCTATACCCTCTTAATCCCTCAACCCTCAACCCTCAACCCTTAAACCCCAATCCATCAACCCCTATACCTCTTAATCTCTCAACCCTTAAACCCTAATCCCTCAACCCTTGTGCCCTCTTAATCCCTCAACCCTTAAACCCTAATCCTGCAACCCCTATACCCTCTTACTCCTTCAACCCTCAACCCTCAACCCATAACCCTTAAAACCTAATCCCTCAACCCATCTACCCTCTTAATCCCTCAACCCTCAACCCTTAAACCCTAATCCCTCAACCCATATACCTTATTAATCCCTCAACCCATATACCTTATTAATCCCTCAACCCTCAACCCTTAAACCCTAATCCCTCAACCCCTATACCCTCTTAATTCCTCAACCCTCAACCCTCAAATATTAAACCCTAATCCCTCAACCCCTATACCCTCTTAATCCCTCAACCCTTAACCCTCAACCCTTAAAACCTAATCCCTCAACCCCTATACCCTCTTAATCCCTCAACCCTCAACCCTCAACCCTCAACCCTTAAACTCCAATCCCTCAACCCCTATACCCTCTTAATCCCTCAACCCTCAACCCTCAACCCTTAAACCCTAATCTCTCAACCCTTGTACCATCTTAATCCCTCAACCCTTAAACCCTAATCCCTCAACCCCTATACCCTCTTAATCCTTCAACCCTCAACCATCAACCCTTAATCTGTAATACCTCAACTGTAAACCCTCAGCCCTTATCCCCCAACCCTATACCCTCAATCCTCTACCCTCAAGCCTAAACCATCAACTCTTAAACCCTCTACCATCTACCATCTACCTTATAAACCCTTAAACACTCAAACCTAAGCCCTGAACCCTAAACCTTAAACCCTCAACCCTTAAACTCTAAACCCCTAAACCCTCTACCATCTACCCTCAATCATCTACCCCTAAACCCTAATCCCTCAACCCCTATACACTCTTAATCCCTCAACCCTTAAACCTTAATCCCTCAACCTCTATATGCTCTTAATCCCTCAACCCTCAACCCTCAAACCTCAACCCTCAACCTTCAACCCTTAAACCCTAATCCCTCAACCCTTATACCCTCTTAATCCCTCAACCCTCAACTCTCATCCCATAAATGCTAATCCCTCAACCCCTATACCCTCATAATACCTCAACCCTCAACCCTCAACCCTTAAACCCTAATCCCTCAACCCCTATACCATGTTAATCCCTCAAACCTTAAACCCTAAACCTTTAAACCTTCTACCCTCTACCCTCAACCCTAATTCCCCAACCCTTAAACCCTTAAACCCACTTAGTAAAATCTCTACCCTAATCCCTCAACCCTTAAACACTAATCCCTCAACCTCTATACCCTCTACCCTATACATTGGACCCTCAACCCTATTTTACCCAACCCTATACCCTCAATCCTCTACCCTCAAGCCTAAACCCTCAACCCTTAAACCTTCAACCCTCTACCATCTGCCCTATAAACCCTTAAACACTCAACCCTAAACCCTAAACCCTAAACCCCTAAAACCTAAACCCTTAAACCCTCTACCATCTACCCTCAATCATCTACCCTCTACCCTCAACCCTTAAACCCACTTAGTAAAATATCTACCCTAATCCCTCAACCCCTATACCCTCTACCATATACATTGGACCCTCAACCCTAATCCCCCCAACCCTATACCCTCAATCATCCACCCTCAACCTTAAATCATCTACCCTCTACCCTATACATTAAACACCCAACCCAAAATTCTCAACCCTTAACCCTTAATCCATCAATACTCAACCCTCAAACCCTAAACCCTCAACCCCAATACCCTCTACCCTATACATTGGACTCTTAACCCCAATCCTTCAACCATATGTAACCTCAACCCAATACCCTAATCCCTCAACCCTACAAGTCATCAACCCTATACCCTCTAATCTCAACCCTCTACCCTATACATTGGATCCTCAACCCTAATATATCTATGTCCCTACCTCCTCTTCTCTGCTTCTCTCTATCCATCCATCCCTCCCTCTCTACCCTAATCCATCAAACCTATACCCTAAACCCTTAAAAACTCAACCCTCAACCCTTAAACCCTAAACGCTTAAATCCTCTACCCTCTACCCTCTACCCTCAACCCTCAACCCTCAACCCTCAACCCTCTACCCTCTACCCTCTACCCTCTACCCTCTACCCTCTACCCTAAACCCTAATCCTTCAACCCTAATCCCTCAACCCTTACACCCTTAAATCCAAGAAAAATATCTACCATAATCCCTAAAACCTCAACCCTTTATCCCTCAACCCTTAAACCCTCTACCCTCAACCCTCAACCCTTAAACCCTAATCCCTCAACCCCTATAACCTCTAACCTATACATTGGACCCTCAACCATAATCCCTCAACCCTATACCCTATA
Organism: Sequoiadendron giganteum; assembly: GCA_007115665.2. Lineage (NCBI taxonomy): Eukaryota > Viridiplantae > Streptophyta > Pinopsida > Cupressales > Cupressaceae > Sequoiadendron > Sequoiadendron giganteum. The sequence goes on along the minus strand of CM021103.1, from coordinate 268,516,236 downwards.
CCCTCAATCCTCTACCCTCAACCTTAAACCCTTAACCCTCAACCCTCAACCCTCAACCCTCAATCCTCATCCCTCAACCTTCAACCCTTAAACCCTAAACCTTTAAACCCTCTACCTCTACTCTCTACCCTATACATTAAACCCCCAACCCTCAATTCTAAACCCTCAACCCTTAATCCCTCAACCCTCAATCCTTAAACCCTAAATCCTAAACCCCTATACCCTCTACCCTTTACATTGGATCCTCAACCTAATCCTTCAACCATATACCCTCAAACGTATACCCTAAACCCTCTACCCTCAACCCTAAACACTTAACCCTAAACCCTTCAACCCTAGACCCTTAAACCTTCTACCATATACCTTCAACCCAATACCCTCTACCATCGACCCTAATCCCTCAACCCTCAATCCTTAAACCCTAATACCCTAGAAACCATCAACCCTATAGGTCCTCTACCCTAATCCCTCAACCCTATACCCTCAATCCCTATCACTTTCTCTCTATCTATAAATCTCACCTCTCCCTCCCTCCCTCTCTAATTGTTTCTATCTACCCTCTCCCTCTTTCTACATACCTCTCATTCAATGAATCCCTACCACCCTCTCTCGCTCCCTCTATCTATCTCTCTCTATGTCCCTCCCACTCTCTCCCACTCCCTCTCTCAACCTCTCTCAACCTCTCTCTCATGTCTCTCCCTCCCACCCCCTCTCTCTTAGGTCTCTCCCTTTGGAAACCTACCTAAGTAACTCTCTCTCTCTCCCCTCTCTTTATCTATCCCTTCCACCCTACCTAGATAAGTCCCTCTCACTCCGCCCCTCTCTTTCTCTACCTCTATCAGGTCACTCCCTCCCATGCCCTCTCCCTCTCTCGAGTCTCTCACTCACACTCCCTCTCACTACCTATCTCTCAAGTCTCTCCCTCTCAAGTCTCTCCCTTTGGAACCCTACCTACATAACTCTCTCTTTCTCTTCATCTCTATCTCCCCCCTCACACTCTCAAGTCTCTCCCTTTGGCACCCTACCTACATAACTCTCTCTGTCTCTCTCTCCCCCTCTCTATCAATTATATCTCTCCCACCCCCCCTCTCTCTCTCTCTCTCCCTCCCTCTATCACTCCCACCATACCTAGCTAAGTCCCGCTCACTCCAACCCCTTCTCTACCACTCCCTCTCTATTAAACTCTCACTTCCACCCCCTCTCCCTCTCTCCAGACTCTCTCTCTCTCTCTTAAAATTCCCCCTCCCTCTAAAGACATACGTAAATACATACATACTTACATACATACAAGCATAATACATATGTACATACAATCCTACATCCATACAAGCATACATAAATACATGTGTTGATACAATCTTACATACATATAGGCATACATACAATATACTTGCATTGATACATACATACATGACATACATGCATACATGTACGTACAAACATACAAATATATCAGCATACATTCAATAGAGTGGCATTTAACATAAAGGAAGACATAACACGAGCCTGTTATAACGCGCTTGTGTTATTTCTTGGTTGACATGTTTCCCATAGAAGAAAAAACCATGTCAAAACTGAGATATAACGCAGGCGCATTATAACGCGCTAACGTTATATCTTGCTTTGGGGATCCCCAAGCCTTAGGATTGGTATTTTCCTTGGAATACTAATCCAAAGGCTTGGAGGGCATTCCCAATGACCAGAGATGTGTTTTTGCAAATTCTATAATATTTCACATACTCGAGTTTGTGCTCACCATCAAGATTGCACGTGATTCAATATCAAACAAATCAAACATCCGGTTAATGTTACGTTCTCTCTTAGCTATCCAACAATGTAATTTTTTTCACTTTCTAACAATGTTAAGCTTTTCATCCATAATTTTTTTTGTTTTGTATGTCTCTTTTTTGCCAAAAAGCAGTGTTTGGTGTTTTTTCGTTATAAATTAACCGCTCATCAAAATTTCAAATAAATTACATTTTTAGAAACTAGACTCCATTCTACAATTTTTATTTAAAAAAAAAACCAACTATTTTCCAAAATTTGTAGGGGTAGCACGGCCAAAATTCTATTTTTTAAGAACTGTCCACTTCGAAAATTAGTAAAAAATCAAATATTCATTAAAAAATCATCAAAAAAATTGTGCATCAACTACATACTATTAGCTAACTTCTGACCATAGCGATTTTAAAAATACTAAAAAAAGGTACATTGTGCTATGGTCGTACAAGAGTTGCTATGTTATGTTTTTCTGACAAAAATAACACCAATTTGTGTGTGTCCCTCGTTTGAACCCCTTAATCTCAACCATTTTAAAAATAAATTAGTAGTTTAGAAAGTAGACTCGGAGCACTTCGATCCTTGTTTTTATTCCATCTCAAAATTTTGAGTGTAACTATCCTCAATTTCACTATCCTCAATTTTGGGAACCATCTTGGTGCACTTACCCACTAATCACATGCATATCTCACTTCTATTTCTACACATGTTCTACATCCAACATCAAGTCAATTAAATATATATATTACATCACATCATAGACATCACAAAATTCTAACATCTTATCAACGTATCTCAAACCTTATTTATCAAATCCATATATTTCAAAAACATATTCCAATGCTCATATACATTTCAACACATCTAAATTCTCATGAAGATAACTCATTAATCACATATCACATAATATTGAATTCACATTGAACACATTATAACTCACACAATGGAATGGGGATGAGATTGACTAGTGTCCAAAATTCTCCTATGAGAAAGCATAGTATCATAGTGCCACATAAAAATCAAATAGATCTAGGGGAAATGGTTTATAATCATCCCATACTAGTCTCATTAACCCATTTAACAACAATTCCCTAAGACATCTTGTTGAACACCCGAAATATTGAGAGGGAGAGTGAATCAGTATTCTATTAAACCATTTTGACATTATCCATCCAATTACCAAAATATATTCAACTACAATAATGAATGAAAGAATGAAACATCCACAACATCACACAACACATGAAAACTAGGATTTTTACATGGAAAACCCAAAATGGGGAAAACCACAGTGAGTGTTAGCTCACAATATATTATATCCGGATATAGAATATTATAGAAATTATCACTACAGGTAGGCTCACTACCCATAGAGAATAAGATAGAATATAGAAGGGGTGGCTGACATCCTATTGAACTGTTAGAATTGCATCTATAGTATGATGGATTGCAGTTCCAATGAAGTAAAAAATCAATCTTTGTACTGATTTGGATCAATGCACTTCTCTACTTTGAATTCACACAACTCGCACAAATCTGCTCACATTGACATTACACACATGTAAGTGGAACACCATACATTTCATCTATCATTCATCAATCACACATTCTCCCAAAACATCAAAAATAATCCACTATATATATCCATATCAAGTGTAACTTCAATTAAGTCAACCTAATTGGAAGCAACACACAAAATTGAACTTTTCATCCTCAAAACATTTCATCTAACCTTTGTGATTTAATTCAAAATTGAATTCACCTCAAGATAGGTTGAGATGGACTCAATATAGGTCCCCATAAGATAAAATTGCTTGCTCATCCTTCACAAAACATCAAACGTGTTAGTTCAGTCCCAAGTAAGACCTAAACACAAAAACCTTCATTTGTTTACCCAATTCTCCATTCATGGAGCACAAAACTCAATACCATTTGGAATTCCTACACAAATTAAATTTGGAAGCTTATCTTCAACACCACAACATAAAATATTCATCCATGAAGGAATGTGAAATCTCCCACACTGACACACTATATAGGAAATAACTTCAATATACAAAACTGAAATCTATCATTCATATCTTCCAAGATAATTTTTCAATCAAAAAAATATCTTGAATTTAGATACATTTGATGTTCTCCAAAATAATTTTAGAATTTCAGAGTGATATCTCTATTTATGTTGAAATGTGGACTAAAAAACTGACACTGAACTCCTGTACCAGCAGGTTAGATACTTGGGAATTTTTTTGTGTAGCTGTACTTTTTGAACCAACTTATCTTGTATAGATATCTTCAAAAAAAAAAAATCATGCTAGGATGATCCACAAAAATGTTGAAATCAATGAAAACACTAGATCATGCACAATGTGCATACCATGCTCATGTTCCCAAATTGCATCATCAATGACAATCTTCTTTGTTTGTCTTTTCCAAGCTTGGTCCTAAGTATTCAATGTTTGTTTCTAGATTTCATACCCATCAAATTTCTATGAGAGCATCATATATTGATCCTAAATTTGTTGAATTTGAAAATATCCTAATCCAAGAGGAATCTAAGTTAATCAACATGGGTCTAATCAAGTCTTCCAAGTCACAAGAATTGTTAAATAGTGAGTCTAAGGTATAAAAAAATCAAGGAATATTGATAAGAAGGAAAAGAACAAGACATATAAAGAATCAGAATCTTCTCCCTCTAAAGGGGAATCATCTAAGAAGGAGAATCATACATGTGCATATTGTAATAAATCTAGGCATGATGAACACCAATGTTATTCAAAATAAATTGATGAGTTAAAGCATCTTCTTAAGAAGGCTCAAATTAATTCTTCATCATCAAAGGGTTCATCATATTCTTCTTCATCAAAATCAAATAAACTCAAGGGGAAAGCACTTGTTGCAGTTGTAGATGATAATTCAGAGAGATGGATACTTGATTCAGGAGCCTCTCATTACATGGCTTCATCAGAGAGTATGCTCTCTTCATTTGAGACTTGTTCGTCACAACACATCCTGATGGTGAACGACAGATAAATGCATGTTTTTGGGAAGGGATCCATTGACATGGATGACATAGCATTCAATGGTGTTCTTTGTGTTCCTTCATTGTCAACCAATATCCTTTCTATCTATTAGATCACACATGGTAGAGCATGCAAGAGTGTTGAGTTTGCACCAAATTTTTGCATAATCTGAGATTTGCATAGCATATATATAGTTGAAGTTCAAGAGGTTGATCACCAATCTGGAGTCTACACCTTACAATTTTCTCCTACTATTGATTCGACATATGTTCGCATTTAGGCATCTTTTGTGGAAACTTTTGAGGAGATTCACTATGGTCATTTGAATCTTGGTATTGTTTCATCCACTGAGGATCTAGTGACGTGTTTTGATATTTCATATCCTTCATCTATCGTTGTACCTGAGGATGCTTATGTTGCCATAAGTTTGGTTCCTTGTGATTCAATGTAGTGGGACATTCATCATCTTCTAGAGATGGCTACTTGGGATGAGTACTTGATAGACATTTTTGGTTTTTTTTGTGAGTCTCACATTTTAGATTTGGGAGACATCACTGATTGCATTCATCTTATCTTTGATGGAGATGATCCTTGTTCAGTTGTTGTGAGGGGACACTCTGACCCTCTTGTTCATTCTCTAAATGATCATTCTTTGCAGTTTGACCAAAGTGTGGAAACTTTTGGACAATATCTGGAGGAGGATTCTTTGTCTTTAGAGGAGGTATCCTTGTCTTTTGATTATGTTCTACAATTGTTTCTAGGAGATTCTAGATTGTATTCTTTGATAGTGTGGCCTAGAACACCTGTTTGGAGTGTGACAAATTTTTACATCGATATGGAGACACTTGATCATTCTTCAGAGACATCATCCATCATCCTTCTTCTTGCATCTTCCTTTCAGGAATGGGAAAAAATCCTACATATCATCTTGGTATTCTTTCTTCCTAAGGGGAGGAACACTGCTTGATGTTATTGGATCATCTTCAACATTTAATGTCGAGCTTCTACCATCATTGTAGGAGACTCATCATTGAGGGGGGATACATGGTATCTCTTCTACTTCTCTCTTATGGATGGGAATTTTTCCTTGCATGGGGTTTTATCTTTCTCATTGTTTAATGAGAGTATTTTTTTTCATCTCTCTTTCAGAGAGGAGTTTTGTCCCACCGGGTTTTCTCCTTTTCTCTATTTGTGAGAGATTGCATTTGCATTTGTACATGGGTACCTAACATGGCCTAGTATCCGAGACCCATATTTGTGTCATTTTCATAATAATTAGCTACTCCTCAAGTTGCACTCAAGGGGGGGTGTTGGTGTAAATAAAGTCTTGTACCTAGTTAATTCATTACTAGGGGACTTATTTCCATGTTAAGTTTACTTAGGTCCTAGGAAGGAATATTTCTAGAAGGTGTTAGTTGTCATTAGATCTTATCTTATCTTTTGACTTATAACACATATGTCCTAGGTAGTTGTGATAAGTTGTCACATGTCATAGGATTAAGAAACTTGTCATAATCCTATTTAATCTTGTGTCTCACCTTGACTTTATAACCAGGTGGTCTCACATGAAAATCATATTGTCATAGCATATTCTTTGATAATCAATTCCATTGCAATCTTGAGAATCTCATATTGATCTCTCTTGTGCTTTCATGAAGTTCCTAGATCTTGGGTGGCTATAATCTTTAGCCAAATCTTGCAAGGTGTAGAATTATTCTATACCAACTCTTACAATCTTTTGTCTAAGGCAGCCCTAACCAGTCAAAAAGGTGAATTGGGTTATGATCCTTAGTGAATTTGACATAGAGTATGTTGATAGAAAATCAATCAATGGGAAAGTGATAGTGGATGAGTTGCTCGAAGCACCTATTAAGGACTACCATCCATTAATATCAAAATTTCTAGATGAAGTGAAATGAATGAAAATGGTTGATGAAAAAATGGTTAAATGGAGAATGTATGTACCTATCTTCCTTGTTTCATTAGGAAAAAGATATCCCCAAAGGTAGGATTGACTTTCAAATATTAGGTGAGTCAACCATATAGGAGATCTTTGGTTATTTTTCCTTATGACAAGATGAGGTAAATATGCCTAAAATGCACTTTTGGGAGAAAAACCAAAAATACTAAATGAACTCAATTATGCAATATGAAACTTGAATAATCAATTTAAATCATAATAGAATCAAAGTCAACAAAATTCTGGTAGATATGAGAAGGGTAAGACACCATGAAATTGTCACCAAAATTTGTTGTTGAGTATCCTCCTAGGATAGATTCTCCCTAGGGCGAATGGGTCATGGTAGGCTTTTCTAAAATCTCAAAGTTTGAGTATGTAGCCTTTGATCTGCACTTCCTAACTATACCTTTTAATTTTCTCTTAGAGATCTGGACCTATAGAAAAACTATAAATTTTGGTTTGCTTGTGTGGGGATTTTCCTTAGTCAAACCCCAAAATTGGTAGTAAAAACTTGATAAAAAAATACATATTTGAAACATGAATATGTGTGTGAGCCCTAATCTTAAGTGTGTAAGATTTTTTAGAGATAAAATGAAAAGAAACCTTATTCAAGTGTGTTATAATAAGATCCCTAAATGAACATGAATAATAAAAAAGAGAACTAGTTATGGAGAAGTTAAACACCCTAATAGATCTAAAATCTAATTATACCTTGATTTAGGTGGATAGTAGAGTGAAGATAGAAGATGGGATCACTAGGACACAAGTTCTTAGATCAAGGGAAATGGCTAGTTGCATTTCCCAAAACCTAAAATCCATCATGATCCATCACAGACATCAATATTCAATCATGAACAATGCTTGATCACTCCTAACAAAATTAGCTTGAAGACCTACAAAAACAAAATGAAATGTTGCTCCAATACTTCAACATTGCTTGCTTTAATTTTCTCTCCTTCATTGATTTTAAAATTTCTTCTAGCTCTTCCCAAAAATCTAGTTTGAAGTGATGAAAATACTAGGCTTTATAGGCTTCCTTTCTAATTTTTTGAATATTGAATCTCGATAGTCGACATTTAAAACTTGAATATGGGACTTTAAAAAGCCACCAAAAACATTTTTAAATTTTGAATTTGGATCTTAAAGGGGACCAATTCGCCCAAGGGTGAATGGGTCCTGGCCTAAAAATCCAAGATCAATGTGTTTCGAGGCTTTAAATTAATTAAATGCATTCATTCAATGCATGTTGCAGAGTCAAAAAATAATAAAAATAGGCCTTGAGATCTGCATAATAAAAAGGTTTAGGGGCCTATTTATGAAGGGTAAAAAAGCATGAATGTGAGGTCACTAAAATAGCTTCAAATGGAGTGTGAATTGTACTATCCAATATGAGTAAAATTTTCTACAATACATTTAGCCCCCACTTTAGCGGCTATATGACACTACGTGCATATGCAAGCTAAAGGATTTATAAAGTAAATTATACTATAAAAAGGAGACTCATATGGATATTTCACAAATGGGGAGAATGAATCCCCCAATGTAGTCATTTGTAAAACCACAATTTTAGTATCCACATCTCGCAAAACTGATTTGTTAGTCATTCAAAATCATCTTATCAAACTTCTATAGAGAATCAAATTTAAGGGTAGATGTATGCCCCTCGATTCTGCTTGCTTTATGGAGGTGGAATCAAGGTTGAAATCTAACTACATCATATTTATTTTGCTTTATGATGTAAATGTTTACAATAGGTTTTTGATATTACAATATCACATATCGATAGATTGGGGATGGAACCACAAATCCAACGCAACAAATGACATTAAAAACAAAGTTCTCTAGGCCCCATTATGTTGATTTGAATGAAATGTACGTAGAATAAAATATTCTTTCTTTAATAAACTTGATTATATATGAATTAAAATGACAATTATAACTATCATTTTGACATTTTCCTTTTACTAAATTACCTTGTTGCGAGCCGACGAGAACACATGCCCCCTAGACTAGACATTTTGCGAGATGAGGTGGTACACAACGAGCTCCGACATATGGTTAGTCCATTGCAATCTTCTTTATGTTTAAATTTTTGCATTTATAGAAATTTTTATGTATTTTTAGGAGGTTTTGGGACCCCATCCAAAAATGTCACAAAGTGTCTTGTTTTATCGCAAAGCATCCCAAAATGGCCAAAGCGTCTAGGACCTTCCCGTCCAAAAATGGCCCAAGTGTCCTAGAGAAACTTTTTTTTAATTTTAATTGATTGATGAATATTTTTAGGCATGTTATTCATAAATTCTTTTGTCTTTTCTAGGTTCTACCCCATGCTTGTCAGCATTTAGGAGGCAGACTATTCACACTTCTTCTGGAGTAGGTTACCTGGCTGACAAAGGAGGAAGTGGACACCTTATGTGAGACTAGAATATTTTGGATCTACATCATGCCACCTATGAGATATCATGACACGATGCTTATGGAATTAGCAGACATATGCAATGCAGGCACATGTACATTCCATCTACCTTCAAGGGAGATAACGGTGACACTTGAGGATGTTCATCACATCCTAAGGATACCTATTCAAGGTGAAGCTATCCATATGGAGGAGGATCAAACATAGGGAAAAATGTGGTGAGACATCGAGTATTGTGTTGGTCACCCTATTAGACCATTAGACATCGGGGCACGCATCAAGCTTTCATTGCTACTATATGCGCACTCACCGTTGTTGTGGTGGATCATGATTGTCACCATGGCTCTAGATCTTGTTCTTGATGGATGAGGAACACACCTAGATTGAGGCATCATGAATACTATCTACGAGATGGAGCGAAATTATACCATCTATGCATGGGGTAATAATATATTGGCTCCCCTTAATTATGATCTTAGACACTTTGTTTATCAAAAGCTAGACAACATAGTGGATTGTACACTCTTACAGGTTTGGGTGTTCGAGCATATCACATGCACTAGACCTACAAGGTTAACCCATAGTAGCGATTGTGGGGTGCCCATGAGCATTCATTTATACTCTGAGATGGGCCTGCGATTTTAGGGATTGTTTATACTAGAGGGTTCAGTTTGATTGCTTAGAGGAGGATGACTTAGTATAGAGGCCTTATCGTACCATACCCTAGTAGCCAAATCACACACATTATCTTATTAGTATGTAGCAAGATAGGCTCTTACTCAGATTGCATGACTATATAGTGATGCCCTTTTATTATTATTGAGTCATGTGATAGTTTGGACGAATTCAAGTACCATCGAGGTTGTAACCCACATACTTAAGATCAACACAAAGTGGCTCCAGACCTAGAGACATTTGGTGTCCCATGGTTAATGATGTTGAGTTTAGTGATTTAGATGATGAGGACCATGATGTTATCCCAGTATTAGACCATGACAATATAGGTACCACTATAGCCTACAAGCATTGGTGGGCGAGAGCATGACCCACACATGTCTTCCCTGACAATCACCCTACAGGTGATGTTGAACCTCTTCCAAGTCAAGGAGATGAGAGAGAGGAGGAGGTGGATGATGGGGATGTAGATGATGATGACAAAGAAAAGGACCTAGAGGATGAGAGTGAGGATAATCTGTAGCCGATGAGTGATGATCTTGATGAGCTAGATGGGGTCATAGATGCCCCTGAGAGGAGACATAAATCTCACTCATGAGACACCTGAGCATAGTAAGAAAACATAACAAGCCTCACCATTCATGAGCATGGGGAGGTCATTGGTACCATAACTTCCATGCTTCATGCACATGAGGGACATATCATCCCACAACGAGACCCCAATTGGAAAGATGGAGATCTAGGTAATGATATATTATTATAGCTTCATTACATTTTAAGATTATATATATTTTAATTTACATATCATGGAATGTTCTAATGTTCTTTATGATTTTCATTTTGCAAAGTGTACTCAAGAGTGACGAGATCTCTTCTATAAAATCACTACAAAGATGGCCCCTTCCTTGCCCCCACATTTGGACATACACGTGAAGCATATGCCACCACCTAGTGCAGGGAAGCATGATAACCTTTATGATCCCTTAGTAATATGGAGGATAATATATGAGGAGGCTACAAGGCATGTTGATCTATGCACACTAGGGAGGAGTGAGTGAGAGGCAAGCTTACACAACTTTAGATTTCATATGAGGAGCTTCAAGCTTCCCAAGTTCCAACCGATAACGAGGCATAGGCTTTCATGAGGTCAGAATGCATCATAGTGTAGGGACATATTTCTAGATTGTAGGCTAATAGAGATCACATAGATCAGGAGTGCATCAAAGCACTTGTACAGGAGGGGATTGCTTTAGGTGAGGCATGGGGCCTATGGGATTGAATGAGCTCCATGAGTAGATCATGATCGATTGTCTCACGAAGAGCATCACAACTAGGACCTGAGGGGTTTGGTAGCCATAGGCCACACTAGTATTGTTGTATATAAGATGAAACGTATATAAAATTTTCATGATATGTAAATATATGATCATTTTATGTTTGTTTTGAATTTTAAGTCAATATGATCAATTAAATAGTTTTTGTAATAATATTTATTAAATGTCTCCATGATCTAAGTTTTATGTGATCTAATCCAAAAATCTATGTTGATATTATATACTACATTTTGATTAAGTGTTTTATGTTAAACTAAAATTCTCTTATGGTATAATTAATAAATTAAATATATGTAATGGTCTAATTTAACATAACACACATGAGATTTGAATAGTATGCAAAAATAAAGTAATAATTCAACATAGTGAACAATTACTCTACATAATTTAAGACACACCAAAAATGTTTGTCAAGAACGAAGCAATGCGAGAAAAAGCAGGTAGGGATCTATTTAATCTAACATGATTTAATATTCATACTATTCAAAAAAAAAATTTAAGTGTAATATCTACACAAATGCATAGAATTGATAGGCTCTTTAAGAGGTGTACTACTTGTTTTTGTTAATGTATATGCACCAAACCCATATTTTTTATCAATTGCATAAGGTCCTAACCAATTTAGACTAATCTTTCCTTTTTCACCTAGAGCGGCATTAATATTGCATTGATTCTCATATAACACTAGATCACCTTTATTAAATGAACGATGGATGATATTATCATTGTAACTATGTTGCATTCTTTTGGACTTGCTTGAAGATGCTCAAGATAATTAATGCATTGTTCATCAAGCATTTTAAGTTGTTATAATTACTTCTCTTAATAAGTAGTTTCATCAATAAGCCCTCTAAGAGCAATTCTTAATGAAGGAATTTCTAACTCTAAATATATTATTGCATTGGTGCCATAAACAAGGTTATGAGGTGTGTTTCATGTGGATGTTTGAATACTAGTACGATAGGCCCACAATGCATAAGATAATTGAACGTTTCAGTCCTTATTATGTTTACTTACTATTTTTCTCAAGATTTGTTTGAGAGTTTTATTGGTTGCTTCTGCTTGACCATTAGATTGTGGGTAATAAGGTGTTGAATGTGAAATGTTTCCAAAAAATTCTTCACATCATTGTTCTTGAATGGTGTACCATTGTCTGAAACTAATGTGGAAGGAAGCCAAAGTGATCAATAATGTGTTCTAATATGAAATAAAAAATTGCATCAGTTGTTGCGAAATGAAGAGGAATTGCTTCTACCCATTTCATGAAATATTTTTTTGTAGTAATTATAAATGTGTGTCCAAAGGAAGAAGGTGTTGATATTTTCCAATAATATCCAAACCCAAACTGAAAATGGCCAAATAGGAACTTGGGCACAAAGTTCGTAAGTGAGAGCATGAATCAAATTTTTATACTCCTAACATTTGTGATATTACTTAACATGATCAAAACAATGTTGTTCCATATGTATCCAATAATTTCCCATGCAAATTAATTTTTAAACTAAAAATATTCCTCCTAAATATCCCCAACAAGCACTAGCATGAGCTTCCTCAAGGGCTATAGGGATCTCTGATTGTTTAAGAAATCTACATAAAAGACTATCAAAGGATTGTCCATATAAAACATTTTCTATGATGACATATCTAGTAGCAAGTTTTCAAATACGAGCTCTAGTGTTCATAGTGATTAGTTCAGTAAAGGTACCTTCCTTTTAGTTGAATATCAGTGTGTACCATTTAGTAGAGGCTTCAATATTAATCACTAACGTTTCTTTCACTTTTTCATCTATTGATGGTTTAAAAATTGTATGGATTAAAAATATAAAATCCATAGAAGGATCATCAAGAGATACAAGGGTAATGGAACTTTCCATTGCATCTGCATGTTAGTTACCCTTTTGTGGAATATTGTCAATGGTATACGATTCAAAGCATTCTAGCAATGTCATCATGAGATTTTTATATTGGACAAGTTTGTCATGTTTCACTTGATATGATCTATTTATGTATTTAATGACTAGTTGAGAGTCAAAAAATATCTTAATGTGTTGAACACCTAAGGATAAAGTTGCATGTTTTCCAACAATTAAGGCTTCATACTCTGAGGTGTTAATCATGCATAGGAATTTTAATTGTTAAGATAAGGGAACAAGCTTTCTTGAGGGCATAATTTTTATAACCCCCACTCCATAGCTAGTTCGAAACTTAGAAACATCATAGTACAATTCCCATGTTTCCTTTTCGATAGTCAACACACTTTCATCAAGGAATGAGTCCATATAAGGTAACGTTAATGGAGACATAGCATCAACTAAATGGTCGATCAAGTCTTGTCCTTTGATTTCCTTTTGAGAGAAAAAATTAAGATCAAACTCAATTAACAACATAACCCACTTAGCTAAGCATCCTGATAAGTTTATTTTAGAAAAAAGGTGTTTTAGAGGATCAAACTTTGTAACCACATGAATTTATGCATTTAGTAAATAATGTTTCAATTTACTAATAGAAAACACAAGATCCAAACATTGTTTTTCTATCGTTTTGTATCAAGTTTCATAATAAATTAGAGTTTGGCTAATGTAATAAAGAGGGTGTTATTTACCATTATCATCTTGTTGAGCTAACAATGTTGCTAAAGCATGGGTAGATATTGATATATAAAGCATAAATAGTTTTTCTTAAATGGAGGTTTGTAAGACAAGAGGGGTAGAAATATACTCTTTCAAACTTTTAAAAGCTTGTTTACAATCCTCATTCCATTTAAATTTTGACTCCTTAAGAATTTGTGTAAAAGGTAAAGTTTGATCCACCAACGATGCCACAAAATGATGGATAGCTTGAATCTTCCCTTGTAAAGTACATAATTGAGAAATTTTCTTCAGAGGTGGCATGTTAATGATAGAATCAATATTATTTGTTTCCACCTCAATGCATTTTTGGGATACTATAAAACCTAAGATTCCACTATCCACACCAAAGACACTTTTTCAGATTCAATCTCATGTTATACTTACACATTCTTTCAAAGATCTTTCAAAGGATTTTAACATTATCTTGGCGAGTTAAGGATTTAGCTAGAATATCATCAACATAATCTTCCAAAATTTTATGTATGTAATCATGAAATATCAATTTCATAGCTCTTTGATATGTTGCACTAGCATTCTTTAATCCAAAAGGTATGGAAACCCAATAGAATGTTCCCAAAGGTGTAGTAAAAGTTGTATTTTATTGATCTTGAGGGTTGATAAGGATTTTATTATAACCTTAAAAACCATCCATGAATGATAATAAGGCATGACCTATGGTTGAGTATACTATCATGTCAATATTAGGAAGGGGAAAATCATATTTTAAAGATGCTTTATTAAGATCACAAAAATCCATACACATCCTAATACGATTGTTAGGCTTTGCCACTACTATGATGTTTGAAATCCATGGTGAATAATCAATAGGATGAATAAAGCTAAAATCTAGGTTCTTCTAAATTTCAACCTTAACCAATAAGGATATCTTACGATTCATCTTGTGTATCTTTTGTCTTATTGGTTTAGCATCCTATGCAAGGACAATGTTGTGTGTAACTATCTTAGCGTCAATAACCAACATATCTGAATAAGTCCAAGAAAAAAGTTTAAGAAATTCATGTAATAGTGTTGCATGTTCTTCTTGTTCATCCTCATCAAGGAACTTTCCTATTTGAATCACTTTCTCTTCATTAGATGTGTTCATCAGTTCATTAATTGTGTTGAACACCCAAAATACTAAAAGGGGGGTGAATCAATTTTCTATTAAACCATTTAGTCATAATCCAACCAATAATCAAAACATATCTAGCTATAGATATGAATGAAAAAATGAAGGAGATCACAACACCACATAACACATGAACACCAAGATTTTTACATGGAAAACCTAAAAAGGGAAAAACCACATTGAGGATTAGCTCACAATGTATTATAATCAGTTATAAGATATTACACGGGCTCACTGTCCTTATAAGGCTCGTAGCCACAAATAGATACAAACAAAAGTGACTACATAGTCAAAGTGTGAACTAATGAAAGATGCACCTTTCGTGTGCTGAATTTAGTTTCAATGAAGCTCTAAATACAAAATATTGCTCTACTTAGCAATCACTCAACATACACAAGAACTCTACCCTTATTATGATCTCACACATACAATTTTGCAAGTTTGTACAATATCAGATTTCGCACACATCACATTACCTTGTCTTCTTCTTTTATGCAACTCAAAAATGTTCTACATATATACCCTATTACATCTGCATACATCAATTAGGTTAGCCTAATTAGATGTAGCCCTATTTTAATTCAAAAACATTTTGTCGGCTTCATACTTGAAACAAAAGCATCTTCGTGCTCAAATCAAATTTGCAAAACTTGAATTTAGGTCAGCATAGATCTAAAGTAGATCCCCTTAACATTCACAATACATATTAGTCTTCATAGCACAATTTCAAGTATTAGGTCAACCAGGATTTAGACCTAATCACAAAAATAAGCCAATCTAACCAACATAAATTATCCATATGATCATGTAAGCACACACAATCTAGAATATATATAGTACTAAAACCTATAAACCATCTCCCAAAATTGTAGAGTTTGATTCCAAACACCAGAGGAATGCAGACCAGATAACTCATACCATCTTGCACTATATAAGCCATAAAATTGTATGCCAATCTTCTACTACTTGTAACTTTTATCTTGATCAACCAAAATCATTGAAATATTGAACATAGATGTATTTAGTAGTCCTAAGTAACATATTGTAACCACATAATCCAATCTTATAACACGAGAAAATCCAAACCAAATTACTGGATCAATGTGTTACCAAAACTACTTACCAGATCATACAAATTTGTCAACAAACAATGTTGGAATCAATGACAACACATCAAAGGGTTACTTCTTCATTCTTTCAACAATCGCCCCCTTTGTCATTGATGGTAACATGTGCCAAAATTGAATCTCCAAAAATTCAACTTTAAAACTGTATGAACTCCACCTTTCAAACATACATCAAAACTTCTCCCAAAATCTCTATTACTCAACAAACCTTCTCCTTCGCAAAACTTCTTAGCAATTCTAGCACCAAAGCATTTTTAGCTTCTCAATAAATTTTCCCCAAAACATAATATCTTAAAAAACTCTAGCATCAAAACTCCTCCAAACTTCCCCCCCTTTGACATCAAGAACAAAGGGTGTGTCAGTGAGACACATGTACATAAAGACAACTAAAATGAAATGACTAGCTCCCCCTTAGGGAGTTATCCCAAGAATTACATCTAACCATATGTAAAAGAAAGAAAAAATGAAAATAATCTGAAACAAAGTAATAATATACAAGGTGAAATGTGTTCACTCGAAGGAGGAAACACCTTTAAGCTCCTTGAGAATTCCTTTCCAAGAATCTTTCCCTTCATCCCAACTCTTCTTAGTTGTAGCAAGCACCTTATACATAGATTCCAACTCCACTAAACTCTCCCCTCCCTCTTCCGGAGTGGTCGGATTATGATTTTTCTTTTCTAGCTTTTTTGCATCCACAAGGGAACTTGACTCCAAAATGTGCTTGGTTTTCACCAAGTCTCCAAGTTGTCCAAACAGCCTTATAACATCCTCTTTTTGTCTTTCCAAAGTAAAAACTTGTTTTGCAAGTTTGAAATGGTAGTCCAAGAGCCACATCTTTCTATCTTTTGTAATGTCATAAGCTCCCGAGGTATTAGCTAATTGTGACTCTATTGAGTCCCTTAAATATTTAATGCCTTGAGTGGTATCTGACCACCTCATGCAATATAAGATCACTATCTGAGATTCATCTTCACATTCCTTTACTTCTTTCAAGATTTTCATTCCCTTTCTATGTGCAGTTGCACATCTATCTTGTAGTTCAAGAAATATTTTCTCTACAAGCCTTGATTCTACCTCTTTTGTAGTCTATTCATTTAGATTAGAGGTGTACTCCCTGAGTGAATCAACCAGAAACTTCAAAATATCAATAGGTGTTAGAGACTCATCAACAGTGGTATTGGGGGTAGCATCCTATAAAGCCTTGATGGAATCATTCATTAGCTCAATCCCCTTCTAATGAGTTTCTATAATTTCCTTTCTCCCAAAGGTAATAAAAGTATCTTCGAGCTTCATCCTCTAAATAGGTGAGATCTTATTTAGATCTACACACCATTTTTGTGACAAGAGCTGAATCAACCATGGTGGAATGGTCGATTGAATCCTTATTTTTCTTTCCTGAAGACCCTTGAGTGTACTATCGGAGGATTCTCTGGATGAATTTGATGGCTTTGTGGTCTTTGGGGATTCTTTTTTATTCTTTTTAACCTCGATTTCTTCTTGGTTCTCTTCTTTCTCTTCTTCTTCTTTTCTAGAGGGTTTTTCTATTTATTTTTCCTTCTTTTCATCCTCCTTTTTATTTTGATCATCTTTCTTATCATTGTTCTTTTCATCTTCGCTTTCTTCTTCTTCTCCATTTTTATTCTCTTCACCTTAATTTTTGGTATCTTCATTTTGTTTATCATGGTGATCTTCAACATTATCATTGACATCATCCTTATTTTGATCTCCATTATGTTCACCAATTGTATTTTTAGTGTCTTTCAGAGGAGCATGTGTTTCATCAACCATTTTCCCTAAAACATCCAAGTGTGGAGTCTCTTTTGCAAAATAAATATTTACTTCTTCTAAAACTTCTTGGAAAACAAGTAAATTAGATATGGGAGGAATATTTTCCTCTACATCAGTAGCTTTATCTTTATCAAGCTTCTTGACTTGAGTTGTATCAAATGAAGAACCAACAATCATCTCAAATTTATGTGCCATATCTCTCAATGTATCAAAAGTTTCTTGTTTCAACTTCTCTGTATTGTCCTTTTCTCTGGCTATAAGAATGGTAACTCTTTGATTTACCCTAAACTTCTTTGTGTACACTTCCAATAGATTAGCCTTGTCATCATCAAATAAAGATGATCCAATATCATTCAAAGCATCATTTTTTATCTTATTTTCTACTTCAACAACTTCATGTCTTCTTTTTTACCAAGGCTTTCCATACAACATTAGTTACCATCTTCTTCATGTTGTCCATGTTTGCATCCAAAATAATCATATACCGGATAATGGCATATATAATAGTTTTCTTATCTTCTTCATCAACTTCATCAGACAATTTGGTAGTGGATTCTAATAAGCCATCATGTTCTAACATATTGTTAACTAAGGATTCCAACTTCATAGGTGAGCGAGATCTTATCGAAGTAGTCTTGGACTTCTTCTCAGGATTTGACGTGCCTTCATTTGTTTTCTTCTCCTCTTTCTTGTCAGACTTCTTGTGCACATTTATTGTAAAATCTTCTTTTTCCTTTTCTATCTCCTCTTATTTTGAGGTATCTACAATATTGAATTTAGCATTCTTGAATTTTGTACTAGCCTCTTGTGAGGCACCTTCACTAGTGGTGGAAACACTGCTTCTTCTCTTTCTTTTCAACTGTTCTTCTTCTAAACCAAGTTCAATCTCCTCTTCCACAACATCATTTAAGTTTCATCATCTAGACGTCTTTTGTTTCTTTCTTCTTCTAGAGGTAGCAGGAGGTTCTATCAGAGGTACATTTTTCCTCTTTGTGGTTTGGGTGTTGGGTCTGGAGGGTGCAAACATATCAATTGTTATCGGATCACTAGGATCCACCTTCTTCCCTTTAACTATAGTTGTAGCAGTAGGTTTTGGTAATGTATAGGTAGAGGTGGAAGCCAATCTTCCTGATGTACGTGGTCTGGAGGACTCACCAAATTTCTTGGATTTCCTTTCTATTGAAACTTCCCTTAATCTGTCAACTTCTTCTTTCAAAATTCCATGCATCTCAAAGAGTTGTTCAACTTGTTTTTTCACTCTTTTTGTTCTAGCAAGTGTTGAGGTTTCTAGGTATACTTTAGCTGATTTCTCCTCATATGTGTTATTTTTAAGTAGAGAGGGGTCTTTAGGAAATTTTAACAATATTTCAATGTATCTCTCAACTTCATCCTTAGAAATCTCATATCCCAGAGGCTCAATCCATATTTTTTTGGTTTCAATCACCTCTATTATGCATTCATCAGTGGATATAAGCAAGGTTATGTCATTTTCATACTTCTCCACTAAACTCTTAGGAATTATTTCTCTTTCATACATGTTCCTTTGGAATAGTGCGAAAAATGCAATCAATGCATCGACTTATGCATTATAATCTCCAATGTTGTGCAAATAATAAAAAAATTGGTGTGTCATGGGTCTACTTTTGCCCAACATAATGTTTTTCTAGGTAGCTCTCTCGAAAATTGGAAAAGCAAGCAAACAATCAATGTTCTAAACTTGAAAGCATATTTCTTTATTTTAGTCTAATTCAAGTTCTCCAAAAGTTGTTGTTGGAGCAACTCACACAAATCATAATATTTCCCATTAAATACTATGTCATGAGCAACATATATTGTAGCTGCATATACTGATTTCTCTCTATTTTAAAAATATATTTTGTGGCCAATCATGGTAGATGCACATTTCACGACAGGATTGGTGATTGGTTTGGTCGTTAATGCTCTCCTATCAAATGTGGCACTAGTTAGTTACATAACCACATAATTTTCACTGAATTTAACACCTATACAAGTTTAGTATCACATAATCTAGTCATAGCCTTAATTACATCCTTTAAAAATAATCCAGGCATATTTTTCCACATGCATTTGTCATGCATTCTTCTCAGAGCTATCCTCACATACTTTGCATCCAAATCACTACTAAAGTTAGGAGACCAGTTCCAAATGTCTAAATTCTTTCACACTAAGTTTATATATTTTGGTTTTACCAAAAAATCATCTCTAGTTAGCTCATTATACCATCAA
This sequence comes from Sequoiadendron giganteum, assembly GCA_007115665.2. Lineage (NCBI taxonomy): Eukaryota > Viridiplantae > Streptophyta > Pinopsida > Cupressales > Cupressaceae > Sequoiadendron > Sequoiadendron giganteum. The sequence continues at coordinate 268,496,128 of CM021103.1, read as the reverse complement.
TTCTTAGTACTTAGTGTTCATACTCTTCCAATTTCCTACGTATATATATTATTGTGTCCTCAATGGGAAAAACCTTAATTGGGATCTTCAAAAATGCACCGTCAAGATCATTGTCAAAAAAATTCCATGAAAACCTCTTTAATTTTGGTCTAGGTATTTTTGTGATATCAATTATGGTTGGTGTAGCCATTTTACCCTCAATTCTATCTTCAAATTCCTATAAAATAACTTATAATACAAACCCACAAAGCACAAATAGTTGTAAATACATTTTTCATGCTCAACGGGAACTAGGGTTTGAACCAATACACTTTGAATTGCCTTCAATCATGTTTCTCAATTTTCTCTTCTCTTCTTTTGAAATGTGCAAAATTGATTTAAAATGAAAAATGATTTCACTTTATACATTACCAATATGCCCTAATTTTGCATTTAATGCTTCACATTCTCAAAAATCTAGTCAATATTTCACTAATACACTATAAACCCTAAAATGCTCTACAATACTTCCGATTTTCATATTTTCTACCGGTTTCTTTTCCAAAAGCTTAAGCATATCATCTTTCACCATATATCTTCTTGTAACTACATGACACCTCATATTTCTAGGGGGTTGTTAGATTTCTCTATTAATGCTCCCCCTAAGCCTTGTCATGGGCTTAGTTTTTAGAAGAATTATCTACACTAGATGGATGTACAGATGCATTTGATTCATCATTGTTCTCAGGTTCCTCTTTTTTCTTCTAGATCTTCTCCATTTCCTTCTTGAATTTAGTAGGATCAACTTCCTTCACTGGTTTATTCCTTTGCTTTAGATTAGTCTACCTTCCATTCTTGCTTCTACAAAATCTTGAAATGTGTCTAGGTTTGTTTTAATTATCACATACAACATTTTTCTAACCAAATTGAGTTATATTCATTCTTGGTCTGCACTGGTTAGCCTTATGTCTAGAAAAATCGCATGTATAATAGTAGCCATTGAAACATTGAAACACTCTACCAATATTGAATATATTCATCATTTGACTTTTGCACTCAGTAGCTCCATGTCCAAATTTATTGCATGCAAAGCATTGTCCAAAAAAGGATCCAACATTCTAATACATTCCACTTCTACATTCTATACTTTTATGTCCAAATTTATTGCATGAAAAAAAATACCATTGAAAGATGGGTACCTTTGAGAATTTGGTTGTCTAATAGGAGGTCTTCCAGTATTGCTTCTTTGATTCTTGAAATATCTACCATTGCCTTGAGTCTACTTTAGATTGGCAACCTTTTTAGGTGTCTGAAGTCTTTCAAAATTTTCCTTCTTCAATTCCCAAACCACCTTTATCCTTAGAAGGTTTCTGAATTGCAATAAGTTCATCAAGCATTGTAGTACTTGTTTCTAATTTGTCCTCACGAGCTCTTGTTTTCTCCAGATTTTATCTTAGGATTACCACTTATTTTTAAGATTTGTACATTCATAAGTCTTGCTTTGTATCTTAGCATTCAAACAATCCTCAATTCTCATCTTTTCTTCCACTTGCACTTTCAATCTGGTGATATCTTCATTTGCCTTCTTCAATTGTTCATTAACTTCTCTATGTGTTTCTTTGAACTTCTTGATTTGTTCTCTCAACTTTTTGATGCATTCATTTGCTTCTCCTAGGCTTTCCTTTAGACTTTTGTTCTCACTTTCAAATCTGTCAAGATCTTCATGAGAAACTTTAAGTTCTTTGTCAAACATGCAGTCATCTTCTTCATATTCAATTACAAAAAATTCTTTAGGAGGAATATGACACTTTTTATCAACCATGTGTTCAAACTCCAAGATCTTCCTCAAACTGTAAGGCTTTTCAAAAGGAACTAGGCTCTGATACCAACTGTTGAACACCTAGAATACTAAGAGAGGGGGTGAATCTATATTCTATTAAACCATTTAGTCATAATCCAACCAATAATCAAAACATATCTAACTACGACTATGAATGAAAACATGAAAGAGATCATAACACCACATAACACATGAACACCAAGATTTTTACTTGGAAAACCCAAAAAGGGAAAAACCACGGTGAAGATTATCTCATAATATATTATAACTGGTTATAAGATATTACAGGGGCTCACTGTCAGGACTCACTTTCCTTATAAGGCTCACAACTAGAAATAGATACAAACAAAAGTGGCTACACAACCAAAGTGTGAACTGATGAAAGATGCACCTTCCTTGTGCTAAATTTAGTTCCAATGAAGATCTAAATACAAAATACTTCTTTTCTCAGTAGTCACTCAACATACACAACAACTCTACCCTTATTTTGATCTCACACATACAATTTTGTAAGTTTGCACAATATCAGATTTCACACACATCACATTACCTTGTCTTCTCCTTTTATGCAGCTCAAAAATGTTCCACATATATACCCTATTACATCTGCATACATCAATTAGGTCGACCTAATTAGATGTAGCCCTATTTTAATTCAAAAAAACTTTGTTGGCTTCATACTTGAAACAAAATCATCTTCACACTCAAATCAAACATGCAAAACTTGAATTTTGGTCGACACGAATCTAAAGTATATCCCCTTAACATCCGAAATACATACTAGTCTTCATAGAATAATTTCAAGTATTAGGTCGGCTAGGAATTAAACCTAATCACAAAATAAGCCAATCTAGCCAACATCAATCATTCATATGATAATGTAAGTACATGCCATCTGGAATATATTTAGTACTGACACTTGTAAACCATCTCCCAAAATTGTAGATTTTGATTCCAAACACCGAAGGAATACAAACCAAATAACTCATACCATCTTGCACTGTATAAGCCAGAAAATTGTATGTTGATCTTCTGCTACTTGTAACTTTCAGCCTGATCAACCAAAATCACTGAAATCTTGAACATAGATGTGTTTAGTAGTCCTAAATAAAATACTATAACTACATAAGTTGATCTTATAACACGAGCAAATCTAGAACAAATTACTGGATCAAGGTGTTACCAATTTTTTTTTTCCCAGATCAGACAAATTTGTCAACAAACAATGTTGGCATCAATGACAACACATCATTTAAGGTTTCCTTCTTAATTCCTTCAACAAATTGTATCTCCTATAGGTAATGCACTTTGATTTTGAATTTTGGGAGTTTGTTCTTCTTTAATATCACTTGTTTTCTTTTCTTCACCAAAGTATCCTTTACTAAGGCACAAGTGAATCTTCATTTGTGGTGATGATTTGGTAAATTATCATAAAATCCCAAAAATATTTCCAAAGCTTCATCATGTTGAACATAATCTAATGATTCATCACTTGTTGTATCGATTAATTCAAGATGCTTTAAAGTGAGAGTAGGCTTAGAAGAATATTGCATAATGGTGTTGATGTTAAGTGAAGGACTTTTTGTTGCTTTTGTTATATTAGAAGGGAAATATCCAAGACCATTTTTTGTTTCTTGTATGTTAGGATTATATCCCAATTATTTCAAGAGTTGATACCCTGTTCCATAAAGAGCTTTCATTTCTTTTGAGGATGGTGGTTTTTCATAATCAACATCATCATAACTTTTTGTGTAAGTTGTGTCCTCTTCTATACTTGTTGAATTAGATGCTTTTGAAGGTTCCTCCAAATTTTGTGTTGACATCACCGTTATTTATTTTCCATTTTCAGATTCTTTTGTTATGATTTTTTTTTCTCCTATAAATGTAGGTGTGAAATCCAATGAACCCCAATCATCATCTAATAGCTTTGTGACTTCTTCAATATTCTTCTCTTTTCCTTCCTCTTGCATGAATTCTACTTTTGAAGTTGGTATCAATGTTAACAAAGAAATTTCCTTGTCTTTCTCACTGTGCAAACAACTTTCTGGTTGAGGTTCAACCTTGATTGTATAAACCTTTTTGTTATAGATATACTCTATTAAACGATGAAGAGTTGAAGGTACCCCATTCATTTCATGAATCCATGGTATACCTAAGAGAATATTGTATGAGAGACCTTAAGTCATGACATGGATAGGAGTTTGCAATGTGACATTTCCAACTCTAATAGGCAATGTTATCACACCAAGTGGTTGCTTTCCCACATTATCAAATCCACGAATAGATAAAGAATCAAGTTCAATCATAGTCTTGTCCACTCCAATCTTATATAAAAGGTTTATACTACACACATTAAGAGTCAAACCATTTTCAATGAGAGTGTTTTTTATCCAATGCTAATTAATGACAACCACTATCATGAAAGGCTCATTAAATTTTTTTGTGTTTCCAATGGAGGTAACTAATCTTGATGAAAAACTATGTCAATGTTAATCGAATTCATACCTTGAATTAAGGCTGCTACATCATTTGGTTGCACATTAGGAGGGACCAGTACTTGTTGCAAAGCATTTAGAAGCATGTTATGGTAATTAGGTGAAGATTGAATGAGATCCCATAAGGAAATATTTGTAGGAGTATTTTCTAAGTTGTTCCACAAGATCATACTCCTTTCCACTATGCAAAGGCAAGCGAGGAGCACTAAGAAAAATCGGTTGAGGAAATGGTAATGAAGTAGGTATTGTTTGTGGTACCCTATTGTTCCTTGTGTTATATGTATGAGCAATGATATTATAACTCGGTTGTTGTGAAGCATTGTTACTAGTAAGTTGCCTTGTGAAATTCAAAATGGCTCCTTGAGGAAATGGTTTATTTTTAGGTGTTCCTATGATCAACATAGGTCTATTTTGAACTTGTGGTTGTTGTGATGGTGGATAGATGGTAAGTTGTGTGATTGCATTAACTTACCTTTGTTTAGGTTTGTCATAACAAGCCTTAGTAGATGATCCTTGTGAGATGAAATCCTCAAGGGATTCATCTAATATATCAAATTCATCACTACTAAAGAGCTTGAGGTATATGTTAACTTGTGGAAAGAGATTTGACATTGTCAAATAACTATGTTTTCTCCAAGGTTGACTATTTAATGTGTAGTTACTTGTTTAATATTTTAAGATAGTTTATGGTTTTTAATGTTTGTAAAATGAGAACTAATATAATTAAATAATGAAATGATGTAAAAACATAAATAAAAGGACCACATATCTGAACTAATCTGATATTGAAACAAAAAACAACTTTTTCAAATTTCCTTGATATTTCATCAAAAGAACAACTTTCTTTAACATTCAAATCAAATTGTTTTAGAATTTCAAAAGATAGTTGCAACAATAGAAACATAATGTGGAAAGAGACAAAAAAATTCACCCATAAATCTTCCAAGACACTTTTATAAGGATCGATTAACCCTAGGGTGAATGATTCCTTGCACAAAGGTTGCAAAAATTAAAATATGAGTTTGAAGCTTACTGCTAGGGTTCCCTATTTCTGGTTTCAGATTTTGATTTCAGTGACTGATTTTCCAGATTTTGACTGTCCAAATGCAAATGCAAGAAGGGAAAAAATAAACAAAAGTGACAACTTTTTGGATGCAATTTTAACTAAATTTGTTTATGTAGATGATTTAAAATACACTAATATGCAAGTATATGCAAAATCAATGTAATATGCATACATTTTTTTTAACTTTTTAGATTTTAAACAATGAAAAATAAAAATTTAAAACCCTAAATAGAATGAAAATTAATCCAATTTCACTGCAAACTAATACAAATCCTAGATCTAGGGTTTTAATGACCTCCAAATTAGAAAGTTTATAGTGTAAGAATGTTAAGTTCACCAAAAAGAAATGAAGAAAAATGGGTGATGACAAAATGGGTAAATGGAGAATGTATGCACCTATCTTCCTTGTTTCATTAGGAAAAATATACCCCCAAAGGTAGGATTGAATTTCAACCCTTAGGTGAGTCAACCCTATTAGAGATCTTTGGTTATTTTTCCTTACGATACGATGGGGTAAATATGCCTGAAATGCTCTTTTGGGAGAAAAACCAAAAATACTAAATGAACTCAATTATGCAGTGTGAAACTTGAATCATCAATTTAAAGCATAACACAATTAGAAACATCAAACTTCTAGTAGATCTGAGAACACCATGCACCTATCACCAAAAGTTGTTGTTGAGTATCCTCCTGGGAAAAATTTGCCCTAGGGAAAATGGGTCTTGCTAGCCTTTTCTGAAACTTCAAATTTTGAGTCTATAGCCTTTGATCTGCACTTCATGTACCATTCAACCTTTGCTTCCTAATCTAGACCTGTAGAAAAATTGAAAATTTTGGTTTTCCAATTTTGTTAATTAAACCTTGATGAAAAATATAGATCTAAAACATGAATATGTGTGTGAACCCTAATCTTAAGTGTGTCTAATAGTTTTTAGAGATAAAATGAAAAGAAACCTTATTCATGTGTGTTAAAATAAGATACCTAAATGAACATGAATAATGAAAAAGAGACCTAGTTAGGGAGAATTTAAACACTCTAATAGAGCTTATAAAATATGATTATACCTTGTTTTAGGTGGCTATTAGAGTGAAGATAGAAGATTGGATCACTAGGAAACAAGTCATTAGATCAAGGGAAATGGCTAGTTGCATGTCCCAAAACCTAGAATCCATTATGATCCACCATAGGCATCAACCTTCAATCATGAACAATGCTTGATCACTCCTAAAAAAATGAGTTTGAAGATCTACAAAAACAAAATGAAATGTTGCTCCAAGACTTCAACTTTGCTTGCTTGAATGTTCTCTCCTTGCTTGAATTCAAAATTTCTTCTTGCTCTTCACAAAAATCTAGTTTGAAGTGATTAAAAGACTAGGCTTTATAGGCTTCCTTTCTAATTTCTTGAATATTAAATCTTGATAACCAACATTTGAAACTTGAATTCGGGACTTTAAAATGCCACTAAAAACATTTTTAAAATTTAAAATTTGGATCTTAAAGGTGACCCATTCTCCCAAGTTTGAATGGGTCCTGGCCTAAAAATCTAGGATCAATGTTTTTTGGGGCTTTAAATTAATTAAATTCATTTATTTAATGTGTTGCAATGCCAAAAAATGATAAAAATAGGACTTGGGATGCATAATAAAGGGGTTTAGGGGCCTAATTATGAAGGGTAAAAATGCATAAATTTGAGGTCACTAAAATAATTCCAAATTGAGTGTGAAATTATACTATCACATAAGAGTACAATCTTCTACACTACATGAAGGAATCCTTGTGATGAATCAAACAAGCCAATGGAAATTGTACTTTGATGGATCTCACACTCAACATGGATCATGAGTTGGCATTCTATTTGTTACACCTTAAAGAGATTTTATACCCAAATCATATAGGATATATCCTTTTCTTGTACTAATAACATAGTAGAGTACACAACATTGATCACTAGACTAAGAATGCCAATTGAATGGAAAATCAAGGAATTTCAAGTCTATGGTGACTCGCAGCTAGTAATCTAACAAGTGAATGATGAATACCAAACCAAGGGTGATAAATTGCTTCCTTACAAAAGGATGGTAGATAATTTCAAGGAATATTTTCTGTTCATTCTTTTTGAACAAATACCATGGACAAATAACAAAGTTACTAATGTTATGGATACTATTGGTTCTCTTCTAGACATGTCACAAAATAGTCATAAATGTGAGCTTCTAGTGGAGTAGTTCTTATACCTGCATTTGATGTCTCAGAATCTGAACTTGTGTGTGAAGTTGTTGGTCCTGACTCACCCTAGTATCAAGATAGATATGCCTATCTTCAACATGGCATAATACCCCTTAACCTCACTAGCAACCAAAATAAAACCTTTATTTGACGAACCTCATGCTTTACTATCTTGGGTGATACGTTACACTAACAAATTCTTGATGGAAAATTTCTTAGATGTCTTAACCCTGAGATGCATTGATCGCCTTGGAGGAATTACATGAAGGTGTTTGTGGGTCACATTATAGTAGACCTAACCTAGTTAAGAATCTACTAAGGATTGGATACTACAGACCTACGATGGAACAAGAAGCAAATCATTTTGGTAAGAAATGTCTTCAATTTTAGTAGCATAGTGATCTTATTCATGCACCAACATAGGAATTACATTCGATCACTACACCATGACCCTTTTTGTAGTGGGTACTCGACCTCATAGGAAAGATATAGAAGCCATACCCTTGAACTATATCACAGGAAAGAAAATAACTAAGTTCATCCTAAACTATTTGATTTTTCACTACGACATACTTCAAACCATTGTCACTGACATTGGCACACATTTTAAGAATCAAGAAGTCTATGATATTTGCACTAAATTCCATATCCAACATCACTTTTCTACCCTGTACTACCCCTAGGGAAATGGTAAAGAGAAATCATCCAATAAAAGTATTCTTAAAATCCTCAAAAAGATAGTCAATAATATCAATCGTGGTTGGCACCTCCAACTAGATCCAACTTTGTGGGCCTATCGAACTAGCATCCAAATACCCACTAGTGCTACCCATTTTTCCTTAGTATGTAGAACAAAATCTATCTTGCCTATAGAGGTCAAAATTACTTCCTTAAGGGTATCTTTGTAGAATCTTGCCAACAATGAAGAATATTGAGTATCCAAACTACATGAACTTGAATTGTTGGAAGAAATATGTTTGAGCGCTCTCAACCATCTTCAAGCATATCAAAAAATTCTCAAACATAATTACAATAATAAAATAAAGAATATAATCTTCAAGGTGGGTAACCTAGTCCTGAACGAAAATCAAAAGATTCAGCTTAATCAAGAGGGTAAAGGAAAATTTGAACTAAATTGATTGGGACCTTTTGTGATCACCACAAACTATGGCTCGAGCATATATTAGTTGGTTGGTCCTTGAAGGAGAACCTTTGGTGAAACCTATCAACAATAACCATCTCAAGAAGTTCTACACATAGCCTATCAGAATATCCTCGCAAAAAATCAAGAAAAAAAATCAACAATAGTAAAGAGAAATAAATCATCCTTTTAGTGAAAACCACTTCGGTGGTGCTTCTAGGATAGGTATCATGGTGAAAACTTCGTAAATAGGTGTCGCATTTTAATAACCTCTGCCTCACCATCTATCAAACTTCTCTTTGTACATCCATCTCATCTATCCATTATCATAGTCATGTTTTCACCCATTCTATCCATCCACTCCATTAAAAATGTGCATCCAACCATGACTTGCTCACTTGTTATGTGTCTAACCTCACCACACTCTTAAAATCCTTCATCTCCATCATCCCATATACCCATAATAAATGTAATCATATATTTAATTGGGGGCATCCTCCTGAACCTAGTAAACAAATTGGATCCTTGTCATCTCTCAAGTCGTGCATTACCTTGAAAAATCCAAAACATCCAAATATTCTCAAAAATCAAAAAAACTTTAAAAAAAATCAGAAAACACAAAAACATTATCCAAGTCCAATAATCAAACTATAAAGCCTCTATACAATTACATAGGCAAGGTCATCATCGATGATACCTCATGGAATTAGGTCAATCCCCTAGATCATGTTCTCTTGGTCTAAATATCCTCAAAATATCTTCAAAAATCCAAAAACAACCTCAAATAACCTTCAAAAAGCATAAAAACATTCAAAAAAAATCAAAAATACCATCTCCATCGTCGACCATCCGTAATAAGGATTTCATCACCCTTTCCCTTTGACAAAGTAATAAAAAAAAACATAGAAACTATTGAAATTCAGAACATTCAAGCAAAAATCGTAAAGACTATCATTATCAAATAAATCAGCACCTAATTATCATCTGCCTATCAATTGTTACTATCATTACCATTAACATCATACCATGAGCCTTGACAAATATTGTCATGACCCTCTTTCTTAAAACATTTAGAAAACTCTTTATTATTATTAAATTAAGTTAGTTTGAAATACTTATTATTTTTATCTTATTAAGTCAAGTGAAAACTAAAAGAAAAAAATTAAAAAAATCAATAAATTAAAATATTTAGAAAATCAAATAGATACTTTGATAAATAAATAAATAAAATTAATGATGCAAAAATTTATTTATGAAAATATGAATCTTTTTCAAATTATGAGAATGAAAAAAATAATAATAAATAAATTTTAATTATCTAAAAGTTGTCATACTTCTCTACTTCAACTTTCTATTTTCGCTTCCAGTCAACACCTTGTCTCTTATCAGTTAACTCCATCTCATTTTAGAATTGAAATATTTCCTTATCAATTAACTACTCATCCTTTTGGAAACTTCTTTCTATAACTATACATGAAGTGGGAAACTTCGTGTGCACTATTATCCATCTTTTTAAATTAAAAATTCATTATTATACTCTCATGAGTTAGAATGGAAACTTTCCATTCTCTCCTCTGATCTTAACCATTGATTTTGCTATCAAATCTTGATCGTCGATCGATCATACATGTCCTATAAAAGGAAGAATGAGAAATGCATACAATAGTTTTTGGTTTATGGAAAGAATTTTATTGTAGGAAAGATTTTTGGGATTGGGAAGAATTTTACTATTGGGAAGTTCTTTGGGGGGGAGTTTTCAACTATTTTGCAATTTTCAATTTCATTTGGGGAAGAAAAAAAGAGTGGAGATTTTTGTTTTCTTTTGTTTGGGAAGATTTTTTTGTTACAATTTAAGATAGAGAAGAGGAAGATGAAGGAAGAAAGATTGAGATTTTTTGCAGTGGGGAGCATGGTTCAACATAGAAAGAAGGTTGATTTTCTTTCCAGGTATGTTATTAATTTTTGTCCTTTCTTTTCTTTTTTTAAAGAGGAAATACTCTCTTAAAAAAAATAGATTACTTAAACCCTTATCATCTTGTTTCTCCAGATTCATAGTTGCATTCAAAGTTATTTGTACAACAATGTTAAATTATTTAATTATAATCTCTTTTTTTAACCTTTGTTTATGTACATAGATTTGAAAATTTGGTTTTTAGAGAAATTTTTCTTATTAGTTAATTTTTTAATAGCATCCTTTTTTTAATGTTAATAAATATTATTTTTCTAGAACTAATCATACAAATTCTTTTTTTTCTCAAAAGAATATATAAATTTGAATTTATAAATTTTCAATATATTTAAATATATATTAATGCTTAAATTTTTAATATATTTTATATTTTATTTACACATATTATTGCTTAAAATTTTAGTATATTTTAATTTAATGTTTAAATACTATAAATAAATAAATAATAGGGCCAAGGTGTGATGCCCTGACATGTGAACCCCAAAGGATAATAGAAACAACAAATTACCGCACAATTTTTTTTTTGAAAGTAGAACAATACATAAGATGAACATGAACATATATTACATATAAGGAAATTATATGATTACAACTACCATTACATCCTCTGGGGTACACGAGATGGCATCAAGAAACCCTGAACTAATACCATGATGATAATGAATGAATCAAGATAATATACAACCATCCATGATAAAAAAAAGATACCAATAACATTTTATTAATATTTCATATGAAAATTGTGGAGTATATTTCCATAGATACAACACATCAGATAACAACTACCTCATAAGGTTTACAAAGGTAAAATAATACATTACAACCATTTCAGGAGTTTATTACATCACTTCAGGAGTACATACGCATCCTATCACATGGAGGAAGGGATACATCAAATATAAGAATGTTACATAATTGAACATGGTACAAAAGAATTGAGGTAGAGTCCGGATCAATAACATCAACACAAACTCAAACTAGGGACCCAATGGGGTGCATAGCACGTTCCACCTAACCACGTGGACCCAAAAGACCACCCCCCATGCTACGAGTTGACAAGAAAGATCCCCATTCCTCAACCAAAATAGTCAAATGAACCAATTGCAAACCGGACTCCACAACATGGATAACAACAATAGAAGATAACAACCCATAACATTGCCATCACATAGCCACAACAAAATAATGAAAAGTCCAACAAAACCAAATGCCAAAATCAACACTAAATAACCATAAGAGGTGCCAACAACAATAGGATCCAAAGCCTACAAATGAGATCACAATATTAACCAACAATAAATATCAAGGGAACCTTTCATTAACGTTAATCAAGTTGTCATGAGGCATGCGTGTAACACTAAAAGATAGAGCTTGGAGGCTTCAACAACAAACACCAAGGACCAATTACCTCAACAACATCAACAATTCAAACAACACTCCCAGAGTCAACCTAACAAGGGAAAATAAATAGGTATTGTGGGAGAGTGTCATCGCATGGCCTTACATGGATTATCCAGACAACCTATCACAAGGTTCCACCTCCATCTATGGTTATCTTGACTACCTATCCCAAGGTGTTGCTCCATAGGGTGACTCATGCGGGACCACTTTCCTTTCGTGAGGACAAGGCAATGATCTTACTGACCAGGTCTTCTCATCCCATCCTTAGCCTGTGAAAGTGCTAACAATATGGGTGAGGCACATAATTAATCTTGTTTAATATTTAACTACGCAAACCCCACTAGCTCATTAATTACATTATCACTTGTTTAGGAAACTCTTCCATGGGTTACCCTAACAACCCCTTTGTGCGCTGGCCCCCATGAAGATCCACCCTCCCCATAGTTCTGAAACAAGACTACAACAAGGGGTGTACCAAACATAAAAGCCATAAAATGAATGCACATGTGAGGCACGAACCATCTTGCTCAAAGCCACATCAAACTCAACACCATGGTACAAGGTAACACCCACAAGAACTCAAAATTAGAAATAAGATCAATGAATTACAAAGGTCCAACCATGGAAAATCAATACAATTCAAGTTTCTTCATTGCCTTTGGAAGCCTGAAATACCGAAAATCCACAAACTCCCACTGAGGGTAATTCAAACACTTCAAGTTCCCAACCATCACGAAATAAGACTACAAGAAAGATATTGCATAAAGTCCCCTCAATCAAAATCAACACAAAAGGAAGACTTACATCATGTAACCACAAAATGACTATATAGCTTCCATAATTCACAAAACAACAAGTGAAGAATAAAAGAGGCAATATCATAGCAAGACCTTCAAATTGAATTAAGATAACATAATCAAGTCAATACACATCAACCATAATTACCAATAGTAAATTTAGCCAATAGGGCATCCAAGGGAGACCTCAATTTTCTCCACACACGATACCCTTAACAACTAACAATTCGGCTCCTAATAACTCTTTACAAAGTCAAAAATTATGACAATGATAGCAATCAACAATACACATTCTTAAATCGAAGATCAACCCACTCAAATAATCAAATCAATCATGATAACTATCACAGAGAGAACTTGTAATTCAACTACTAAATGAATCCAACCTGGAAATCGACATTCAAAGGATTATCTAAATCCATTCAGTTACATAGGCCTTCGTTTATCTACCTAAACCTATTAATTCATTTGAATCCAATACATAAATATAGAATAATTGAAATGTGCACAAGCACGCTAGCCGCATTGTGTACACAATCAAATTTAATTTGAAACAACCCATTAACATGTTATACAAATCAATCGCCTATAGGCCTCTATATCCTAATACTTACAGGCACGCTAGACACACCATATGAACTCAATTTACATGTGTGATACATCCCTATCAAGAGTACATACAAACAAAGTGATGTACACAATTCAATCATATATATGATTATTGGTACTTCAATTTAACATTAAATATGTCATAATTTGAATACAAACTACCCTTCTCTATTTGTTAATAAAATTAATATGTTCATGACTAAATAAGTTATATCAACTAATAAAATCATCATAAATGATTCCTTAAAATATTAGTAAATTAAAAGTATTAATATAATACTAACTTAATTAATATTTTATTAACTTGATTATAAAATTATTAATAATTAGGATGCATTAACATTTTTATTAACTTCACTAAATTTACTAATATTTTCTATCTTTTTATTTACTCGTATTTTCTATCTTTATTAACAAAATTACTAGGGAGCTTGGATTAATTTTTTTATTTTTTATTTTTTAAATCCTTTAAATAGACACATGAATAATTTAATGGAATTTCCTAAAGTTAATTTCTTTAATTAAAGGAAAAGACAATCACTACTTTTATCTTATATGAACTTTTCTTCCCCTCCCACTTATAAAGAAAAGACTTAAAGAATATAGATAGGATATTACATAAGGGAAAGTGAAGTTGTGATGGTTAGGATAGAAATACATTTCCTTTACTTCTCACGAGAAAACATTCATGAAATGATGTTGCATTAAGATGCCTCCAACGCAGTTGCCCATGAATACTAATTTTCCATAACGGTTGGAAGGATTTTACAAGTGTTATTTGGCCTAGACTTAATTGCTATCATAATTACAATTATCATGCGGGGAAAATATCAAATGAAAACTAATGCAAAAGACAGTAGCATGGGGTTTGAGCTTGCTCTGGAAATATGGGCGATGGATGAAGGAGGATTAAAATATGATGATATTCCTCCGTGTAACCAAGAAGAATAGGAATAGAAGAAGCGGCGAAGATTTTAATTATTTTAATTATTTTTGTTTTTATATTTTACTTTTTTTTAATTTTTTTTGATACTTCTCTTAAATATTTTAATTTGCCTGATTTTAGACTCCACAGGCAGCGGCTAGGCAAGGAATGGCCACAGGGAGGCAACAAAGTAGTGTTGAAGTTCACCTCCTCTTTATGCAAAAATGGAAGCTTTGAAACAGGGCGTGGATATCCCTCCAAAAAGAATGTACCCCCACCAGATTATGGCAAAAAGAAATGTATATGCAATCACAAGGCGCATCCCCAAGGAAAGGCAGAGTTTGCGAGAAAGAATACCACGTTCAGGGCATGCAAGACGAGGAAGCCAAGACCAAGCACGTGGAATGCATGAAGCCAGGTGGAGAAATAGGCAAAGAAGGGTGCAGAATTTAGCTTCTAGCAAAGCTTATTATTATGTCAATTTTATGTGTATATATATTTAGTTATTTATTTTAGATTATTAAGTAATCAAACAATTAACAACATATTTATCTTTTTTAACATTTTATTCATTTCTAAGAAATAAGACTTAATAATATATATATCCATTATTTATTTATTTTTACTTAGTAATTAAGTATATATATATATATACAATTTATTTTTTACATATGAAAATTTTATGTTTTATTTATAAAATAATATCACTTATTAGATACATATATATACAATTATACATTTAAGACATATTTAAATCTTAATATTGAAATTACAATTTAACATATCTAATCTGGATATTCCGAAATTATAATATGCATGGTAAATTTCCAATATAACCAAAGTTTACCTTCATATATTCTTATACATATATAATTATATACATACAAATAGAATAGATTGAGTTGTAGTTCTAACAATGTAAAATCATATATTAAAGAGAGTCACTAATTTTGGAAACAACATATAACAATATATATACAAGTATACCAAATTAAATCAATAATAAAATACCATATGAACAATTCAAATGTAGCTTTAACGAACTATTGTTTTACTATACTTTTACCTTTATTTAACTTCTCAATAAATTCTTACACCCCAAGCTACGCATTTTAATTAGATTTTGAGCACAACATAACCCCTTTGGTAACCATTCCCTAAGCAAGTACATCAAGTATAAATCTATGCAAGGTTACATAACTATGTTCCAAGGCACATAAAATCCATTTCTATGTAACAAAACCAATATAATTCTATGTGCTCTAAACTTCAATGAATGATCGGATTCCTCTTGACACCGCAATTTAATTTAATTAGCTAATTGAACAAGGCATAATTATCAACAAAATCACAAATAACACTTATGCCAACAATCCAAAAAGACTGATTCAGAGGGGTACTACATCCTCCCCCCCTTAGCATCGACTTACTCCTGGAAGTCATACAATGACCTAAACGCACACAATCATAAGCACAACAAAACAACGAACTAACAACTGCACCAAATAATTAAAACAACATCAATTAAACAATTCAAAATAAACAATTCAAAATGAAGTGATACCAAAACATAAACGGGGTCACAAACAGACGACATCGTCAAACATAAACACGGGGAATCTTTCTTGTCAACTCTGGTTTCCACATCATACTCATTGGGATTGTAGGGCATGCTCAAACCCGATAATGCAGGTGGAGTCAATGCCCAATACCTGCATCCTGCATCAACCAAACATCAAGCAACATATATATCCAAAAACAAACACACCGTG
The DNA here is from genome assembly GCA_007115665.2 of Sequoiadendron giganteum. Classification (NCBI taxonomy): domain Eukaryota; kingdom Viridiplantae; phylum Streptophyta; class Pinopsida; order Cupressales; family Cupressaceae; genus Sequoiadendron; species Sequoiadendron giganteum. The sequence goes on along the minus strand of CM021103.1, from coordinate 268,479,907 downwards.
AGAGGAAGTCGCAGTGTAGCAGGGCACTCGTTCGCGAGTGATACTACACTGTCCTTCTCACCAAGTCTTCAACCAATGACCACCTCAATCAAAACAATCCTAAAAATCAATCAACTTGTAAGCAATTAACTACTTAACAATCAGATTAATAATCACATAATGATCATAACCATGAATCTATATCATGTATTGTGTCGAAACGGATCACTGGTTAGCATTATAAACATCTACCTCTAAATGTCCCAATTACTTTACCTTCATCACCGTGTTTCTGAAGCCAACTCCCTAGAATCACAAACTAGGGTGGAAACATAACACATTAGTACCAATCATTCAAGCTAATTCATTATCTTGAAATGCTACACTTCCATAAAAACACAACATACTCACACACACAGAGCACACATTTTCGTTAAAGATCATAATTTATACACAAGCTTTCCATTGAATTCATTATTCAACACAAAATTTCAGTACATAAGCAGTAAAAGACCATCAAATAACACCTCTTCAAAATCAACAAAACACGATGTATCACTTCCCAAGCACAAAATCCCAAGTTCAACACACACTCTCTACATTTACACACAAATTCACATCACTGGGAAACACATCACAAGACGACACAAAGGTTTATAATGCATCCCCAATAGGAAGAATATCGGTGCATTGCACACTACACCGAGGGTCCTATCCTTTCCACCGACTTATGCACCATTGGACCGACACCACCTACGAAACAAACTTAGATTGCTAAGTGAAGTTGGCACAAAACAAAGATGCACCCTCCAGAGTTTGAGCAACTAGGTCAACGTAATGGGCTCATAGTGCCCAATGTATGAACCTATGTTCTGGTACAAGGCCTCATGCACAGATTGTAGGTCTGTGCATACAGGTCACGAGCCCATTAAAAGGGAACGGGGAGGGGGCTATGAATCCCCTCCTTCCCTTCCCTTATTAATAGTTAAAGTTATTTTAAATTTAAAAATAAGATTATTATTAAATAAAAATAAAAATATTATTATTATTAAATAAAAATTAAAATATGACCATTATTAAATAAAATTAATAGTAATTTGATTTCTTTTATCCTCCTCCACAAAATATGAATTTACAATCATCCTAATTAAGATCAACATTTAAATTTAAAACAATCTATTAATGATTCAATTCCAAACTTAGCATTGAGGAAACAAATAGTGTTAGTTTTAAAATCAACAATCCCCTGTAGGTTACTAACATTACTTTTTTGTCTCCCGCTCCTCTGAGTTTGAATTTTCTATGTGCATGGTGGACTCTGTCTTGGGGGCATCCAATGGTCCCCCTCTGCCCCCTCCTGACCCGTGCTCCCCTCCTTTGGGCTCGTGTCTGACGGGTACCCCCCCTGTGGGGTCAGTGCTTTCACCTTCGGGCTTTTCGAAGTCTTTGGCATCTTCGGGCGTATCTTCTGTGCCGTCAGTGAAGATCCCACTAGCTATTGGCTAGAAGGATGTGCTTTCTAATGGGAAACAAGTCTCTTCCTTGTTTTTGTCTTCTCCTGAGATTGTTTCATCCTCAGGTATTGTGTTTGACATTCTTGATTCGATCAGTGGCAGGATCCTCTCCTCCATGGAGAATGTTGTAGTGGGAAGATTTCTCTCTTACCATCCAACGATGGATATGGTTTAGAAATGGGTTGCATTGAAGTGGCGCCTTAAGGGTAGTGTAGAGATTCGTGTGATGGCTGGTGGTCTTTTCCTATTTAGATTCACTGCTGTGGAGGACTTGGTGGCGACTCTGTCGTCGAGTCCGTGGGTTTTCGAAAAGCACAGCTTGGCTTTGTGCAAATGGAAACCTGGTTTTGACCCTACTACTGATCTAAATAAGTTGGCTCCTATTTGGGTTAGGTTGTCGGGCTTGCCTTTGGAGTTTTGGGATGAAGCCATCTTCAAAGCTATTGGGCACTCGCTGGGCCAATTTATTACCACGGATTTATCACAAAATCGAAATCAAGGTTAGTCTTTGTGAGATTCTATGTCAATATTTGTGTTGATAAAATTCTACCAAATTCAATCAAGTTGTGTTCTAAGTTGGGAAGCTGGTCTCAACCTGTGTGTTACGAAAATGCTGTGGTATACTATCAAAAGTGTGCTAAAGCAGGGCATCTTATTTCTGACTACAAATCCACTATCAATCAAGAGTTTAAGGACAATGTGATAAATCTTACTACCCTGTCTAAGAATATTCTGAGATCGCCGTGTGACACAGGGTTAGTTCCCCCAGGTGCTCACCATTCACCTGTGATTCCTCCTCACCCACCCTTCCCTGTTGGTCCTCCTGAATTTTTTGACCATGGTGACGCTTTGGAGTTGGCTGCTAAACCCCTATCCTTGTTTCAAGACCCTAGCTCTTCAGCTATTGATCCCGTGTTGGTGGGGGTCCCTGGTGGGTTTTATGTTCCTGGCACTTCGGCTAGTGACCCTCTGGTTTTGGCTGTCACTTCGGGGACCCGTGGGGATTTGATTGAGGATGGCGAAATCTGGGAGGAAGAGAGCTCTGGTATGATTGAAGAGTCTACTGAAAGTTTGGGGAGTTTAAAGCTTGAGAAAGTTGAGGATGAAGGGATATGGACTATGCCCAAGAAGAAAGGAAGGAAGAAGAAGGCAGATGTAGGAGGAGAATCTAAGCTACGGAGACCTTCTCAGAGATACACTAGAATGAGAGAAACAACAAATGAGATTGCTTTGGGAAAGCAGAGGACATTGGATGTGTCCTCAAAAAAAGGTCAGAAATGAGGATTATGTCATGGAACGTTCATGGGCTTAATAGTTCACACAAACAACATGCCCTGAAGAACTATATAGTGGAACATTGATGTTTTCCTTCTTTAAGAAACCAAAATGTTGATGGTGAATTTTGATAAAATTGCTAACTTTTTCTGGCTTAATGCTTTCTATGTCTATAGTGATGCCGAGGGAGCTTCGGGGGGTTTGGTTGTGCTTTGGAACCCTTCTTTTCTGTAGGGTTCTGAAATATTTCACTGTAAAATTAGTGTAGGGGTTTCATTCTCTTATCTTGGAGAAGCTTGGTCTATAATTAATATGTATACTCCTAATCAGAGTAACTTGAGGAGTATTTTATGGAATAACATGGTGGCTAAAATTAATCTGAATAAGGGAGGTCATTGGCTTGTTGTTGGAGATTTTAACTCTCCCTTGTTTTCATCTGAGAAAAGTGGCACGGCCTTCTAGATTACACTAATAGCATGTCGGATCTAGCTAATTTTTTGAATTCTTCGGGTTTAGTTGATATTGAGCTCTTGGGCCAGAATTTCACTTGGTCTAATAGACGGGCTGGTGGTGACTTAATTTAGGTCAAGCTTGACCACTTCCTCTGCTCTCCTCATTGGACTAATGGCTTAGATGCCAACCTTATAACCTTTCCCAGGATGGTCTCTGACCATAATCCTCTTCTGCTGACCACTAATATCCATCCTAGTGTGGGCCCCTATCCTTTTCGCTTTGAAATAATGTGGAACGCTCATCCTGATTTCAAAAAGAAAATTGCTGAATGGTGGAATATTCCTGTCCAAGGATCCCCTATGTTTAGGATCTACTTTGAACTTAAACATATTAAACTTATGGTAAAAGGATGGAACAAAAATGTGTTTGGGGATGTGTTTCAAAGGAAAAAACTATTTGAAGGAAAGTTGAGGACATTACAGAAAAATTTGGATGAGGGTGCTGACAGTCAGTGGACTCACATCCAGGAATGGGAAGCTAGAATGGAATGGGAACGTGTCCGAAAAAATGAGGAGGTCTTCTGAAAAAAAAAACAAGGGTCTAATGGTTGAAGGAAGGAGATAGGAACACCTCCTTTTTTCATGTTTCTGCCATCAAGCACAGGAAAAGGAACCAAATTTATAAATTGACTAATGCCACTGGGGAGGTGATTTCAAATCAAGCTCAAATTGGGATCTGTGTGGTGAACTACTTCAAGGAGGCTTTTTCAGCTCTGACTGAAGCGCCCAACCTAGCTTTGGACTGTGCGATTCTTCAACATCTCCCTGCCTCCATCTCTCAGGAAGATAACTTGGGAATCCTTAGGACTGTTTCCATGGAAGAAGTTCATCTAGCTACCTTTAGCATGGGGGTTTTCAAAGCTCTGGGGCCTGATGGTTTTCCTCCTTCTTTTCATATTTTCTGGGATATTGTGGGTGGGGACCTTTTTCTTGCAACCAAGGACTTCTTTAAATCTGGTAGGATCCTTAAACAATTGATCCACACTTTCATTGCTCTTGTCCCCAAGATTAGTGAGCCTCTTTCTATGACTGACTTCCGACCTATTAGTCTTCGTAACACCTTTTATAAGATCCTTTCTAAGATCCTTGTTAACCGCATCAAACCTCTTCTGGAAAAAATCATTAGTCACACTCAAAAGGGGTTTGTCCTTGGGCGGCATATTCTTGATGCCACTTTGATAACCCATGAACTGCTCCACTCTATGGATAGATGTAACAATGCGAGGATGGCTCTCAAGCTTGACATTTCCAAAGCTTATGATAAAGTGTTGTGGGACTTCATCCCGAAGGTCTTGGCCAAGTTTGGCTTTAACATTCGATCATCAAACTCATTATGGAATGTGTTAGTATTGTCAAATTCTTGGTTATGATTAATGGATCCCCCTGTGGATTCTTCTTTGCTAGTAGAGGGCTCAGACAAGGATACCCTCTGTCTCCCTATCTTTTCATTATGATTGATGATGTGCTCAGTAGGAATTTCACGGGTCTACTGTCAGAGTGCTCCATTTTGGGTGTTAGAGTAGTTTCCTCTCTAAATTCGATTGTTGTGCAACAATTTGTGGATGACACCTTTCTATTTGGGAAGGCCTCTATGGTGGAAGCCAGGAAATGGAAAGATTTTCTTAACAACTATGCCTCTTGCTCTAGTCAATGCATCAATTACAATAAAAGCAAGATTTATTTTTTCAATTGCATGCCCAATTTTAAAAATAGGGTGACTACGGTTCTGGGATGTGTTGGTGATTCTCTCACATCGGTGTATCTTGGGCTTCCCCTCACGGTTAAGGAGGTACCCACAAATTTTTGGAATTCCGTTCTGGAAAGGATTCAAAGGAAGTTGGATGGGTGGAAGAGCTATTTGCTAAGCCATTCTGGAAAACTCCAACTGCTCACTGTGGCTATCCAAGGTATCCCCACTTATATTCTATCCATTTTAAAGATTCCTAATTATATTGCTGATAAATTTGAAAGAATTCAAAGGAATTTCCTATGGTTCGGTACTAAGGAAAAATAGAAACTTGCTTTAGTGAAATGGGAAAGGGTCTGCCAGGCTAAAAATTATGGTGGGCTTGGAATAAGGAAGATTGTTAACTCTAACAGGGCTCTGATGGCCAGAGTTGGTTGGGACTAGTTAAAGAACACTAAGGACTAGTGTAAAATTCTGAATGCCAAATATCTCCAGAACAGGCCCTTGATTGATTGTCTTTCGGAACCTCACCCTCAGGGCTCTGTTGTCTGGAAGAGCATATGTTGCACACAAGGCCTACTAAAGAAAGGGATTAAATGGAAAATGGGAAATGGGATTAGAATCAGGTTCTGGGAAGATACTTGGCTTATTGACTTCTCTTTGGCTTCCTATGGATTTGGGATGGTGATGGGAGTGGCTCGAAGATTCTTTGGCATACATATCAGTGACTATGTTTCTAGACCTCCCGGTGCAAGGATTTGGAAGGATCTTACCCTTTGTTGCCCCCATTCTCTTGAGCTTTGTTGTCTTGCTCAATCCCTTCAGGTGATTCTCTCCAGCATTAGGTTTTCTTCCTATGACAGGGAGGATGAGTTTTTTTGGACTTTAGATAAACAGGGGGATCTCTCTGCATGGTCAGCTTACAGTCTGCTGACTAACAAAACTTCTGCTGTGGAACCTTGGAAGAAGGTTTGGAATCGTCACATGATCCCTAATATTAATTTTTTCTAGTGGATGGCCTGTCATAATAGGATTCTAACCCAAGACAATCTGAGGACTCGGGGTTTTTGTTTTCCTAATAGATGTTTCATTTGCAAGAAAGGGGAGGAAACTGTCAGTCACCTTTTATTACACTGCCCGTTTGATACTAAAGTTTGGGGGTTGGCTTTTGAGAAACTTGATGTCCCTTGGGTTATGAGTAAGGGCCTCTTTTCATTTATCCTAGGTTGGTATGGCTCATTTTTCCACCCTCTACTTGGAGAAATTTGGAAGCAGGTCCCCCCTATTGTTGGTTGGTGTTTATGGAAGGAGAGGAATAATAGGGTTTTTTAGGAATATTGAGAGGAGCCCCAAGGAGGTGTTTGGCATTGGAGTTAGGATCATTGAAAAGAATCTCTCTCTTTAATGGGAAACTCCCAGAGAGAGGGTCGACGGATTACGAAATAAAAATGGCTAAGGAATGACACCAAGATTTAGAGGCTAACTCCTTTGATAATTTGAAAATTTTAGCTAGAAAAAATACTAAATGGGAGCCTCTGGATAGAGGATGGTTTAAACTTAATTTTTATGGGGCTGCTAAGGGTAGCCCAGGTAAGGCAAGCATTGGTGGAATTATTAGAGATTCTATGGGAGCTCTGGTGGCGGGATTTGCTGGAGGTATTGGGTTTCAGTCAGCGTTAGTGGCGGAGGCTCGTGCGTTGCTAATGGTCATCAAAATTGATGTTTCTCTGGGGATTGTTTATCTCCACATTGAGGGAGACTCAAAGTCGGTTACGGATGCTGTGAATAAAGATAGATTAATGGGTTGGAATACTAAGGACATTTTGTTGGATGTCAGCTTCCTTTTATCCAAATTTAGGGATAAAAAGGTGACCCATATCTTCAGATAAGGCAACCAAGTGGCGGATGCCTTGGCTAATCTTGGCTCGGGCTAGGATTCGGCTAAATGTTGGAGGAAAAAGGAAAGGATTCTGCCAAATATTCAAGCGTTAATCGCGCGAGAACAAGGCTACCATGTTTTGCAATGATTTTTAATTTTTGGATGATGGGAGCTGAATGGGGGACCCATTGGATTTTTTTGGGAATCTGGTGGATGAGCGTAAAATTTGAAATGAAGTACAGGTGGAGGTTTCCTAGAAAAGATCTGTGTGTGTGGGGCATGAAAATGAGGATCCACGTGTCTATCCTTTGAACATGGTGGATGGGGTCGGTTCTAAGGTTACGGTGAGGTGGCGGGGATGGGAATTAAATGATGGTTACAAGTTTAATTGGGGCGGCTTAATGATGGATAGGTGGAAGGACGTGACTTCATATCTGTGGAGCCGTACTGTGCGATCTATTCCCTTGGGGATTGTTGGATTTCTTGTTTTATCTCCTCCTTGCATCTGGGGGAGTGAATGTATTTATAATGATTTGACTATTCATGTTGGGAGATGGCCTTCTTCTAGGGGCTTCGGGCTGATTAGTTTAGCGTAGGACTCTTTTGGCTCAATTTGGATGCTTGCTAATTTTAGTTATCTGACCTTTCCACTTGGGTTTTTGTGCATCCCCTACATGTCCACCAATTCTTGCCTTCTTGGCTGTAATCATAAATTCGTTAAATTTTGTGTCAAATCACCCTGTGGTGATTTTCCCCTCCATGCATGCGACCTGTACGCCGGTTTAATTATCCTTCACTGTATTCCTTGTCTTAACTATCACATTGTGATTATTATTTGTGGCTGTTGCAATTGGCATTTTTTGCTTTTTGAGTTTTCTGTGCAGGTTGGAAGTATGGGTGGTGAGCGGGTTAGGACTGAACCTGACAACTGCGAGGAGTTTCAGAACAACCCTTTGGTCTGGCACATTTGTTTGGAGGGTGGCATTGCTCCACTTATGGAGTGCTTGATCGACCATGATCCTATCCTTTTAGGTTAGTTTTCCAATTCATGGAAGGACAGACGGGTCTCCACTGGTGGTATATCGTTCGAAATCAATGAAGAAGTTATAGCGCAGGCTGTGGGTTTGCTGTGTTCTGGGAAAAAATATCCCAAACACACCAAAAAACCAAACCATGAAAGGTTAAAATCCTTTTTCAGAGGTGAGGAGGCTCCAGTGCGGAATCAAACGGGGTTTAAGAGGGATGCGCTCCTGAAGCCTCGGGACTAGGTGTGTATGGCACTAATGAAGTATGTTACTTTGGAAGGTAGATTTAAAACTTGTTTCTTTTACCATTTCCCTTTGTTAAATCACCTTAGACATAAGATGTTGCTCAGTTTCCCATTTTTTCTTTTAATGGAGCTTGAAAGCTCTGTCGACAAGTGCAAAGAGTCGGCCAACCACAACCCCTGTGATCTCCCACCATTCCTGCTCCATCAGGGGCTTATCCTAAGACTGTATCACTTTCATCTTGCCCTCTGTCCGCCCAAAGCCATCATGGCAGTCTGCATTGAGAACATTGAACCCCTTTCAACTGTCCATATTTCCCCGGTCGAGTCTAAGAGCCCTCCTCGAAAACCCAATTTGGGCAATGTGGGGAATCCTAAAGCCAAAATTACCACCAAAAAACTTAAGGGTGGGCTGAGCAAGGCCCATGCTAGTGCGGCGAAAGGACTCTGTGAGCTAAAAGACACTCAGGTTGACTTGGCCTACAAGGCCACCTCGACTAAAAAAGGTAAGGAGAAATGCATGCTGGCCTCGACTGCTAAGGATGGTAAGGGCAAGAATGGTGTTAGGAAAGATTCCAGAGGGGATACAGTTGTGGGGAACATGGAGATGATTGGAGGGGAAAATGCCAGGAGGAGATCCGGGAGGCTGGCCAAGAACAACAAGAAGAGGCTAATTATTGAAGACTCTGAGGAGGAGTAGTCTGACAACAAAGGTTACAAGGAAGAAGAATCTGAAGATGAGGAGGAAGAAATTGTGGAGAGGCCCCAGTTTACTCCGATGGACAGCAAACTTTCGGTTGATGGCTCTGCCTCTCACTCTCCCCATCCCCTGATGGATGAGCCTGGAGAGGTTCAGGGGACTATGGATGTTGGGGTGGATTTGTGCGATGTGATTAAAAGAATGGATACTCTTGACAAAAGATTTCAGGGGTTAACCCGCTTCACCATGAAGGTGGGTCACTTTGTCACAAGCACCTGTCTAATGCTATAAAGGAGGAGTTGGAGGGGAACAACAACTAGGAAAACAAAGAATGGGTAGGTGATGAGGTAGTGGACCTCCTGATTAAAAACTGGGACAACACCAGTTAGCTGCTCCCTGTGCCTGTCTGTCAGTTGTTGCTCTGTGGTTGTTGTGCTTCCTTTGGGTTGTTTCTGTGTTTTTTTTATTTATGTTTTCTATTTAGTCTTGTTCCTTTTTGGCCCTAGTGGCTCATTGTGAAGGGTACAACACCTTGTAAATGTTGCTTAACTTTTCAAAAACAAATAGTGTTAGTATTCAAATTAATTTCTAAAATAAAAAGTTTCCTATTTTCACATAATGTTTGTCTTAATTCATTTAGTTTACAACAATGTGATTGTAATTAAAGATAGTATATATTTCAATTAGTGTTAGTTTAAATACATTTTCGAAAGGAAATTTTATTTTACAAAGGGAATTTGTAATCTATTTCAGATACTTAGCGGTGCCTAAATTTATGTGATTTTATGTTCAAGTGGAAAGTGTCAGTTTATAATGATTTTGTTAGTGTTAGATTAGAAGGTAATTGTTATAATTAATTAAATTAGTTTAATTGATTTCATAAGTAATTAGTAGTGAATATCATCAAAGAATTAGTTCAATTAAGTTTATATTTCAAAATGATTTATTTTCAAAGGTGGAATAAAAGAATAGTTAGTAAATAATCACTTAGAACATTTTTTTCTTGGTAACTAGACTTAGTATTCATCTATTTTCCAAGGAAAACCAAATCAATTAGATTTATTAATTACTTCAATTGACTTATATTGCAAAGCTAACTAATAGTTATCTCTCAAAGTATTTGAATTAATTTTTAAAGTGAATATAACTTATTTAAAAAGTAAGCAATTAGAGAGAGATTTACTTGAAACAAATAAATATAATTCAATTTATTAATTTCAAGAAATTAATATTAATGGACTCTATATAGCGAGTAAGAAATTGGAACTCAATCAAACTATTATTACTAGTTAAATTTAAATCAAAGGAAATCCTTGGTGTAGGTTAACATAATAATAGTTGATGATACTTTACTAGGATATAACTCAGGAGAAGAGATGTGGTAATATAAATTCTTTACTTGAAATATTTTAAGAGGATATTTAATACTTGTAAAATGATAGATCACATTTATAAATTCTTGCAGAAGACACTCTTATATGGTAGGTTTGCATAATATTGATTGCTACATAATGAACCTCTAATTGAATACTTATAGATTTAGGCATACAAATTATTAAACTAATATGTGATTAGTTGGTCTATCTATTATTATAAGAACTAAATTTGAGTATAGTTATAATTGGGCTTACTAACTTTAGAATTATAAATGAGATTATGTCTTCCTCGTAAGCTCTCACCTCACCCTTGTGGATCTTGGTGAGCAGAAAATGAGAACTAATCATTGATCTAAACTGGACTTATTTTTACTTTGAAAAGGTGTTTAATTAATGTTTTCTACTTTTACTTTAAAAAGTAATAGATAAAGGTTTAATTTATTTTCAAATACATATTATAGTTAGTCTTTATTTTTAAGAAGTTAGTATTAGTAAAATGCAAGTAACATTCAAATGTTTAAAATAGTTTAACCTTATTTTTTAAATAATTAACATTAGTCAAATTTATATTTACAAAAGTAAATATCAAATACTTAGGATAATATGTGTGCATTATTTATTCTAGAAGTTTTAAAATAGTTTAAGTTATTTGAGAAAGAAATAAGTATTTAAGTTGAAAATTGCAAAAGTAACCCTTGTAGTATATTATTAGTTCAAGTTTAGATAAAAGAGAATAAACTTACTTAATTGCAAAAGTAATTTTTGAAATATTTTAATAGTTCAAGTTAAGAAATAAATAATTATTTAATTTATATCGCAAAAGTATTTCTTGAAGCATTGTTAATAATTTAAGTTAATGAATAATCATTTATTTAAGTTGTATTTGCAAAATAATTCTTAAAGTATTTTAAAAGTTCAAGTTTATTGTAAAAAGTAATTCTTGAAGTATTTTTAATAGCTCAAGTTTATTTTAAAAGGAATAAGTATTTACTTTACTTTGTAAAGTAATTCTTAAAGTGTTTAATAGTTAAGCTATTTGGAAAGACACATAGTATTAGTTAATTTTATATTTAGAAATGAGTTTAGAAAATTAATTTTCAATTCATTAATATAGTTTATTTCTAGTATTTAGCATTGGATAAATTTATTTTCAATTTTTAAATAATTAGTAGTTTATTTTTTAAATAAAAGACTTTTGGCCGACATATAATATTAATATAATAAAGGTTTTTATAAAATGTCATTATGATGACTGGAAATATAACATCTTACATCAACTTATGCAACTATGCCAGTAGTCCCTACTAACTGATCTTTCAAGATTTACAAAAAGTGGCATAGGCAAAATTCATATCATGATGTACCTACTATCTATACGTTGACAAGTATGGGTACAAAAAACAGCTATTTAGCCAAAATAAGTTGAAGATATATGAGTTGCTGAAGTATGTGCCAACCATCTATATGCAACCTATATGCTACAATATATATCATTGTACGCATTTTATGTGTAACACTATAATGACTCAAATATTACCAACTGATTAGCTTCTCTTTCTCCTTTTTTCATGATTTGCAATGCTAGAATGGTGGATTGTGAATTTGTAGTGATGTTCATGTTTGGTAAAAAAAGGCTTGACTTGATGCTCTTGCATTCTCCCCACTTCAACTTGAGACTCTGCGGTGACCGCAATCTCCTTCTGTTTCAACTTGAGTTTATTGTCACTTTTTGCTTGATGATAATGATGAGTGAGGAGGAAAGACACAACATGGTATTTTTCTTTAAAGGTTCTTTCCATATCTTCACCAATTTCCCAATGATCTCTTGCAAGTGCTCTGTAAAGATGACTGGGAGTGTCATACTCCAATGATAATTTCATTGCTAAATGTTTCTAAAGCAAACCTTATGATGAAGATAATGTCTTGGGAAGATTCCCCCTATATATGCCTCTCCTTTCTAGAGAATATACTACTATATGCTTTTGAGCAACGCATTATCCTACAGGAAGACCTCTTGAACACATGTTTCTACAAATATCATCATATCTTGATAATTCAGATTCAAATCCAACACATTTGATACAAAGATTGATACTAAATCTAATGGAAATATCAATCTTTGAGCTGATGGTTCCAATATTTCTTCTCCTAGCAGAGTCTTTACAGATCTATACACTGGTGAACAATAAGTTTTGATGATATTGGATAATGTTTCTCTTTGTAGACCTTTGGAGAAGGGAAGTTCCCATTCTAGGATTGGAAATGGCGCCCTCTGGTTACACAACATGAACTCCATGATATGGTTTTGTAAGTAAATTTTGTTGTCTATTGTAATACTAGGAAAATGAAACTAGACACAAAATAGAAGTTTGATGGAGAGCAATATCAACTATCTGGTGCATGTGCCTCTTATCTTGAACAAATTTTCATTTGTAGCTAAAAATCAATAATATGTACTAGATGCTTCTCTCTTACCTAGTATTCTCATGAACTATTGTTTTAACTTCAAGAAGTGCATATCATAGAAGCTGAAAATACTTCACTGTTGCGATAGTTAAAACAAAATTTACCTTTTGAATTTCTTTTGAACTCTGCTTCAGTTTAGCTTTCACTAGATGAACGTGTCTAGAAGCCCTTTCTACCTCTCCACCTTTGATAAATACTCAGTATGACAACAAGTTAATGCTTCATATTCTTATGTATGATTCTTATGTTTGATAGAAATTCTTAAACAAGATTTGAAACTAAAACCAGTAGCATTCGGTATCAATGGTACCTTTGGCTCACGTTTACGATTAATGTTGTCGTGCTTGAGCTACTACATCTATAGCCAAACATATTTGCAATAACAACGTCTGCGGCATCGTCCCTTTAAATCGTCAAAAATAAATAAGGGACATCGAATAAAATCCAAGAGACAAGTAATCTCTATTAGATCGATAACTTAAAAAGATTAGCATAATGAACTCAAATCCACTAGTTCAAACTTAGTAAACCTTCTTATAAGATTTGGTGGAAATTTATTTATTTATTCATGTTATTTATATTTTAATAGATATTTAAGCATGGAATGTAAATTTTGTTCAACAGTTTCAAGGGTGAGATTATTTTAGGAATAGGAATTAGTTGTTTTTAGGAAACAAGTAATAGTCATGGTGACTATTTACTTATATTTATTACTTCCCTTTTTGGGTAGTAGTCACAGAGGAACTGTCTAGGAGGGAAGGACCTTAGAAAGGGTTGCATACCCACATAACAATTCACATCAAACTAAGAGTAGAAAATAGAACTACATATTTTATGCCTTGATCTCGTTCAGAAGCAAGGTGTGTAGGTAGTCTGGGAAACGAAGGATGCTCCCAGTACCTCAAAAATTCAGGGATGGGGCTTAAGGAATTTTTGATAAATATTATGCTCAATTAATAATATAATATTAATTAAATCAAGATAATTTTTTTCATTTTAGAAAAATTGGTTTAATTTCAAATTATAAAATCAGATAAAATATATTCCTTGTATACTCGGAAGCTTGATTCCTCGAGGGCTTTAAGCCAAAATTTTGAGGTGGGTTTCAAGTTCTTATTTATTATTATGTACTCCTAAAGATGGATCTTAGTGTATTTATTTTAAGGGATGTAGTGTTTAGAGGGTGACTCAGGAACCAAATGGTCCCGATGAGTCTAAGTCTCTGGCCAAAGCATTTTACCTGTCTTGTTTGATGGATGGATGTCTATCCTAGATAGATAGATGAATTTTTGTCCTATATGGAAAAATGACTAACCCGTATGGTTGGATGCATATCCCGTATGGAAAGAAGTACCTGAGTATACAAATGAATGAACACATAATAAGATAATGACCAAGAAAGAGAAAAAATGTGGCAATTTTTGGGTTATTAGTTTGGGTCCTTATAAATATATTGTCCCTACAATGGGAATCATCAATAGATAACATCTCTAAAATATAAAAATATTTGGCCCAAGTGATATGATAGCTTTGTTCATTTATTTTGGTCTTATCTTTTGATTTATCTTATTGTTCCATTCTGATGACCTCTTGAGGATATCTAAAAATATTTAGAGAGGAAGAAATGGGGCATCATCATTGATTTTTTATGATGTGTTTGTTGTATATTCTATTAATATAACCATGGTCAATACTTGTCTTGTGTGTATGGAAGTCATTTTAGGAAACATGAAGTGGCCTTGCATTTTTGGTTCTTCATTATACCTCTTTGTGCACTAGTCCAACATGCTTTAAACTTATAACCCATACACTCATAACATGGTTTTCGTAGGTCTGGTATGAACAAGAATACTCTTGTTTGTAGAGTCAAAGTTCCACACAATATATACAAAGCTTCCTTGGTTCTTCATACCTTGGTGCATAATGTCTATTTGCTACAATAATAAGGATTTCTATGATTAAATTACTTAGTTTTCCCTAAAAGAAAAATCATACTCATCACATTTTTTATACATCATCAAATATCATCATCATTATCATTCATATCCAGATTTGTAACAAATAGATTTTCAACAATTGGATCACCATAATATATTCTTCTATCATTTGATCTCTCTATCCATTTTTCCTACTAACATCAATCTCATGCATTCTAAATCCATAACATCATTAGTATCACATGCATCCTACATCCACAAAATCATCAGATACACATCCATCACATCATATCCCATATCATATCATCTAACATCTAGGAATCATGCATATCATCAAAATATCAGAAAAATACAAAAATAATCATGTCCACATATCATCACATCTTGCATGAACAAATCATTAGCATTATCATGATCTCATAATCATGCATCATCATGTAAAATCATAAACGTAATGCATAACATCAATAGAAATCATACATATCAATAGCCACATCAAAATCATGTCATCTCATATATATCATCAAAAACGCAAATGTGATGATACATCATCATCCATCAAATGTGTGATACATATCTATACATAAAAAAATACATATGTACATAATGCTCAAAAGTTAGATGAATATTTATTCATCATAAATATGTCTACATGAAAATGTACATCAAGATCAAAGATCTATACATCTAATTCTATACAATTCCTATCCACTCTTGTGCTCCTCTCCATCGGGAGGAAGCTTATACAATGAAGCCTCCATGATAGGTTGATCCTGCTACTAATCTCTATGTCCTAGAGACCTTTATGTCTATTGGATGTGTATAGGAGACCTGTGTGGCTGTAGAATGTGCCTATGTGTCTATTGTGAGGGTTGGATAACTGAGCCACCCTCTTATCTTCTTGACCCTATTGTAGTGGCACTCATGGCTGCGAACTTCGGTTGCCTCTACTCTCATGAGATGACTACTTCATATAATTTTTGATAATATATAGCATCCTACACATGGCCTCCCTATCCTGAATAGGTATATCCATCGTCACCATGGAGCCTTTTGTGATCTCCAACTGTACTTGAAAAGCTCTCTCAAAGTCCCCCTCTTCTATGACTATAGTCACCTGGACCTCTGTAGCCTGTTAGTGGGAAACCTCTACATCCCACTCTAATTTCCTCAAGTCCCTCTCAACCCTAACCTAGTCATGCTCTCCTAAATCTTGATCCCTCTCTACAATCCTTTGTATGATCTACACACTCACTTGATCTTGCTCTGTGCGGTAACCATTGTTCTCTCTATGTGCCTAATCTCTCTTTGATAGAATAAGTTATAAACGAACATATGCATCCTATCTATCCTCATCACCTCCTACTCCCTTATCTTGGGGAGGGTCCTACACTAGAAACAGTTGCTCATCATGCTAAGGATCCTACTAGATGGTTGATCCTACTATGGTGGCTACTAGCATGGAGGTACCTACTAAGCTACATGAACCACAACCTCTCTAACCTCTACCTCTACCCATTGCATCATCCAGTGAGCTCTACCTATCTCTCCCTCTGTTTGTCATCTTTTCCCACCTACTACACTTGGCCCACCAAGTGTATGTGTGAATCTCAATGTATGTCATTGTGTCCACCATGTTACATAATCAGGTGTGGTATTAGGATCATCTAGCCAGCCTATACATCCCCATTCCTGAGGAGGCAGTTGTACTCCCTCCCCGAGAGAAACCTATTCTACTACCATTCCTCCCCAAGAAACTATCTCCTAGGTAGTGAAATTGAAGATCACATGATAATCATCTGCAGGAATGACTTGCATCTCTCCAAACCATCTCACAACTCTATGTGGAAAATAGTGCTCAATAATATGAGTGGTCCTACCAATGAGCCATCATTTCTGCCGTAAGAAGGGTAAATGTATGTGATCATCAAAACAGACCTCAACCTGTAAGTATAGCCTCCATATGAACTTGGTCATTTTGTCAAACATACCCCTCCAGTAATGTAATATATCAGTCTATCTCTGAGTGAGTTAGCTACCATACCTATATACAAGAGGATCCCCTGGATCCCTATCAAACTCACTAATGGGTCGAGTGATCATAATCCTCTCCCACACCCATACATGCAATAATGTGACTCTAGGAGATAAGTTTGTGGTTGAATTGTAGCACACCCAATGCATGTCATGATAGAAATGAGCAAGGATACAAGTACCCCACATGTAGATGATCCCCTCCAAAACCATGCCCTCAATAACATATCCATATCCAACATGGAATCCTTGTGACCTCATATCTAGCATGAGAGGTCCCATGATCAAGGAAACTAAGCATAAAACAATCTCGTATGTCTCCTCGTAATATGGTCAAAGATCCATCTAATCATCAATTGTATCCAGCTCCTCCTCTCCAAGCAATCTTACCATAGACGTCGTGCTTGCATCCATGTCATAGATAACTTGAGCACCAACAATTGACACTTTTAGGATGCACAAAAAATCCTCGAGTGTGATAGTACACTCTCATGTCAGTAGATAGAAATTGGTTGTGTCAAACCTCCATCTCTCAACCACCATGGTCATCATCTATCTATAAGCTCTAATCTCAGGCATTTACGTGATGTGGTGTAGTCCAACAACATGAAGAAACAAAACCTCCTCCTCACCTATATTGGCCATCTAATCCATGATCTGAGGCCTCCATTCTCTAGAGTAGATAGGGTGAAGTATCACTTACAAGCATGAAGCCAATGGTGTCAATTTTGAAAAGGTGTTTAATAAGAAAACACGTAATGCATAATAGTTAGATATGGGCCATTTTTCAAACACGTCAATATCCCAATTTTAGATGTGAACAGGTCCTCAAACGTGTCACTATCTACATGTCACTTCATCAAAAATATGGTAACCCTTTTCAAGGGTGCCACATTTTTTTTCCTATTTTTGGGTATCAATTGATGCATAAAAATCAAATACAAGCTAAAATTAAAGATGTACATGTACCACTGGGCCCACTCTTGCAGGCCTCTAGAACTGTCAAACTCTATCTACGTGGTGTGGGGCACAAGGTATGAGCACCATCACGAAGGGATGTTTGAGCGACATAACTGCAAAGATTTCCTAAAGTATTAAAAATCTCTAAAGGTTGAGTGTGCAAATGAGGATTTTTTGAACCTGATTGCCTATATATTACCCCCAAAACCTAGGGTTTCACCCATAGTTGCCTAGTTATATCTTTTTTCGAGCCTCATTGTCAATATTGATTATTTTCTAGGATCATTAAGGCATCCTTTCTCATCCTCTTTTCAACTAAACTATTCCTATACTCTTGTCATGAGCTCAACCTAAAAATTAATTTTTCTGGCCAATCTCCCGAAGGAGTAGCCTAGCATCCTATCATCCTTCCATCATTTGCTAGGGCACAATGGGGCATCATGAAATTAAAAAAAAATTAACCAAGCAACTATTATCTTCGAAACAACGTATAAAATACATTGTGCCAAAGAGGGGGAAAATGTAGACATGCAAAAAAGCCTGATTCGTATCACACATCATTAACATTATATTTTGACATCATTTTCATCATATTCATAAAATTTCCACAATTCATCATTTACATCACCTTCATCATTGTTTCCCCCTTTAACATCATTTTTCATTAATTAACCTAATTTCCTCTATTAATTAAATAGTTTTGAATTATTTAATTAATTTATAATTTTTCACTAATTTTCCTCTTATCACCTATAATTGAATAATTTTAATTATTTAATTAGTAAAATCTAACTTTCTTCTAATGTCTCATAATTAAATAATTTTAATTATTTAATTATCTAATTCCCTCCCACTTGCATGGAGTATTCTTTATTAAAATAGAATATCCTAATCCTCCATAATTAAATAATCTTGAATTATTTAATTATTCTAATTTCCCTCTCAATTACATATTCTCAGGGAATATTCTTTTTTAAAATATTCTAAAATATCTCAACCTTCTCATTCATCCTCAATCCTTCAAATATTAATCTAATCTTCACCCTTCATTCTAAAATATCTTAAACCAATTGCTTAAAATTGTGGAGATATTTTGAGTTCAAAATAATTTCAATCCTTGATCCTCCTTGATTCAATCGCATTAATTGATTTCAAGATCTAATCTCTACCATCGATATAAATCTTGAAAATCTATAAAAACAAGTATCATTACTTCATTATCACCACCTAGAATTATTTGAGCTAATTCATATCACTTGAGAATTTGAGAATTTAAGAAATTTCATCATCATCTAGGTTATTTGAAGCTTTTGCAATCATGGGAGCTAATGATTGAGAAATCCAACACACCATCAACCAATTTCAAAATAGAATAATAGGTTTTCGCATGTTTGATTTTAGTTTTGAATTGGGTTTTCATTGTTGTTGATTTCTAACTTGTTGCATTCAATTTCATTTGTAAGTGGGAATTGATCATTTTCTTGATATGCGTATTGTGAATTCTAACCCTTATTTGAATAATTCATGTTTCATTTCTATTTTTCACTAACCCCACTTCACACTAAGATTGCATCTTCAAAGATGAAATCACTACATAACATAGTAAAAGCTGACGCATGGTTGTTGGGATCTTCCTTATTGTTATACTTTTCAAATCAAGGTATCCCAATGTTTGGAGGTATGGGCATTTTGAGAATGGAAAATGAAAAATGATTTCATGTGAGGTATTGCAGAGGTTTACCATTTTGATTTTGATTCAATGTTGATACTTGTTGTTGCAGTGATGCCATATTTTGTAAAAGTTGGTTTATCATCGAATCATTGAGTGACAAGTTTTGAGAGTTTTTTGAGTATGGTGAACTAGAGTGAGTGACCAAAGGGTTACTATGTGGCATGTTTATGAGAGTTGATGAACATGGTGGGTAAGAACACAAAAGTGTGTCACACTTTAGGCGAAAAAAATAGTTCTAATAGAAATAGTTTCACCCTAAATAGTTTTAGGAAGAATAGTTTCACCTAAAACTATGTGGAACATAGAGTTTTGGGCGAAAGGGTTTCACGCAAAACAACAAAACATTTTTTCCTTCGTCGCTTTAAAATGCGACTCAATTTGTATGTAAGTTTTTTATTGAAAGGGTTTCAAGAAAAAGGGTTTTGAGTGAAACCCTTTCGCTAGAAACTGTCTATGTGGCATCCTTGTAGGCAACCACCTCATATTTTTTAGAAATTTCTAAAATTTTCCACTTGAACATGATATTTCTTCAGTCAGCATGTTTTTTTCAAAAAACTAAAAGTACCCTTTTGTAGAGCTCGAAGTAAAGAATCCAAATATATAACTTTATTGATATTTTGATTAATTTTAATATTTTTTTAAAAATAATGCAAGTAGGTTGTTGAAAGAAAAATAAGGTTGATTAGAATTTTTTTTTAAAATACTAAAACATATTAAAAAATTTGAAAAATATGTGGTACACTAGAAGTGAGAATCTTCTACAAAAGGGTTTTTTTATTTGAAAAGGGTAAAAAAAAGACAACAGTTGACATCAAATGAAAACTATCAAATTCCGGTATGTTTGACTTTAACACGTTACTACGAGAAAAATATACATCAAATTTTAAAAAAAAATCATGCACTAGATATTGAAGTTGTCAACTTGGGAAGAAATCCAAGGGAAAATAAATTTGTTTTTAATTTTTTCTTGACGTCAACTCAACATCACTTTTTCTTGAAATTTTCAACAATTCAAAAATTTCTCTTAAATTTATTAAAAAAATATCAAAACAATTTTTTGAAAAAATTAAAAATTACAAGAATAAACTTCATCAAGAGTTCTACATTTCATTATTTTATATAATTTTGAAATTCAAAACATAAAGACCACTTTTATTTGGTTGAAGTTGATATTTTTTGTTTGTGTTGACTGATTCCTTTATAAAAGTGTGACACGAGTTTGTAATTTTACCCTAGTGGAGTTATAGGTGATGTGAAAAAACTATAGGAATTCACACTAGGAAAACCTAAGCTTAGATTTAGGTCATTGGTATATTGTATAGTTGATGCTACAGTTGGAGGTGTGAATGTGGGAATAGAAGGCATGGCTATGGGAGAGGAGACTTATTTTCCTCCTTGGTTTTGAGCATTTATGAATGCTTGAGTACAACTAGATACCATAGGGATGTTAGCATCTACTATGTGAGCAACACTACACAACACTTATATTCCTTTAGAATCATTTATCAACTTCTTAAGGTTTTCAATAATAGGCATTGTCTCTCCTACTCAAGAATCAATACTTAAGTAATCTTAAAGACCTTCTAAATCATTGTCCAATTATTTTATTTCTCCTTAGGAATATCGAAAATAGTGGTCTCTAAGCCCACATAAAATTTTGGGTGTGAGGAAATCATGGGTAATGTGTGGTGATGAATGGAATCCAAAATGGATTGGGTTGAAGCCATACCTTGTGTGAAAGAGTTAGAAGACTCTAGCTCCACGACAGATGTGGTTACAATGTAAGATTCCTTAAGTCTAAAATCGTATCCTATAAGGGTATTAGTAGTAGAACACTAAGTCATGAAGCTCATATGAATTTCAAAACACTTAGTTAAACCTACTATGCAAAGATAGGTACATGATAGTCACAACAAATCAAACAAAGTGAAAAATCAAGAAGCAGAACCCCATAGAAGACACAAAAATAGACCTCAATGTCATCCAAATTTGGATGAAATTTAATAGGTCTAGGGCATGGTGCACCCTATAATAGAAAGGTATTTTTACTAAATTCAAAATTTGGATGTGCTCTAAAGTGTTTAAGTATCTTATTTTGTGACTGTGTAGGTCTGGTAGTGAATAAATTTCCAAAAATTAACAAAATTATGATTTTGCATTATAAAAAATAACTGTGCAAGAAAATTTGAAAATTCTCAACCAATGAATACAATTAGAAATACAATTTTTAGGTTGTAAAGTACAAAAATTGATTGATCTTAACTTCAAAAATCTGAAAATTGAAATTGTGTTAGGTTTTTGCAACAATAAAAATGCACTTTTCCTCTTTTTCACTATTTGCAAATGCCTAAATGAATGTTGTGAACACTTTCAAATTTGATTTTATATTTGATATGACCTAATGGAGATTTTATTGGAGATTGTTGGTGTTGTCATTGATGTCAACCCCTAGTGTGTGGAGATTGTTGGAGTTGAAGAGTGTTGCATTAGAAAGAGTTATGGTTCAACCCCTAGTGTGGATGTGTTATGGTTTGATGTCACATTGATTTCAACCTCCATTATGGTCAGGAATATTGTTGTAATGTTGTCATTGATGTCAATAGTGAGTGTGTTACAGTATGTTTCCTTTAGTGTTGTCATTGATGTCAACCTCTAGTGTGGTGTTGAACAGGTATTGTAGATGGGGAGATTTTTATTGTTACAGATGTTGTAGATATGTTGAGAAGGTTTTTGTGATGTGTTGGTGTTTTTTCCATCTGAACCTTGAAAATCCTCTAAAGGCTAGCCAATCTTTATGGTTAAGAACTTCAAGATGGCCAAGGAATGGAAGATGAATTTCATTTTTCTCCCCTACACTTCAGGCCCTATGAAACTTAGGAGGGTGGTCCTACATGACACTCGATGAAATTATTTAACCTATGGTTCTACAAAGTGTAAAGAAAATAAACTTCATACAATACAACAAGAGTCTGTATGGTTGTCTC
This sequence comes from Sequoiadendron giganteum, assembly GCA_007115665.2. Taxonomy (NCBI): domain Eukaryota; kingdom Viridiplantae; phylum Streptophyta; class Pinopsida; order Cupressales; family Cupressaceae; genus Sequoiadendron; species Sequoiadendron giganteum. Next base: position 268,457,605 of record CM021103.1, on the reverse strand, counting down.
AAACAATGGTACACCCCTTGTTCTTATTTCATTATAGGCATGAAGTTGAGACACAAAGTAAACATAAAACTTAAAAATTAAAAGGTTGAATGTATTTGAAGATTTTTTCTAAGGATGGGGAAAGACAATTGTGCAAGACCATATGACCTACAAACTTTTATCACATTATGACAGAAAGGTATACTTAAGCCTGTCATGGAATCCTACTTAGTAATCCACCTGAAAATATAATACCTTTGTTACCTACCTACAAGTATTTACACCACTCCTTGAATGGAAAGAAAACAAACAGATAACTCAAATATCAAATGTGTTTGAAAAACCTCAATAACTTTGTTATTTCAATTCAAAAGATATTACATTCTAGACATGGAGACAAATACATAGTAGTGTATATTCATGTCTTTGCAATCAAGTTATAGGAATATTACAATATATGGAATTGCACCATATGGACCTTTACCCCTTAGAATTCAACAATTACAATACATAGCCTCTTTCATGGCTAAAACATAAAGCTAAAAGCCTTCCCAAAAATCAAAACCCTTAAAAATGAAGAAGAGATTACATAAAATAGAAGAGAGGAAGACACAAATTTAATCTCTACTTGAAATTTGTCACATTGAGATCCCTTTGATTTAGCATTTAGAATATGCCATTTAACCCTAATCCCCATATTTTTCCTCACTCTTGCAATTGAAAAGTTTTTGTCCTCTTGCATTTGCAAATCTCGTGCAACCTTTTACAACTGTATTTTCACTTGAGAGTGAAAAAATTTCACATTTGAGTCAAAACCCATTTACTGAAAAATTAAAATTTTCATTTAACTTGCATTTTAACCAAGCCTTTTGGTTCATAGAGCCTTCATTTCTACCTTTGTATCCCTGTAATTAACTTGGAATTTAACTTAAATGGAAAACATGTATCCATTTCATTTGTGAATGGTTTGACATTCTGTCAAATACTTATCCTGCAACCAACTTTACCTTAATTCAATTTTTGCATCACCATTTCCACCATGTTCCATTTTTCTAAATACCCTGTTAGAACTGTGAAATTTTGAAATTTTTACAGTCTATTTGCATTCAAGGCTTTCCAAAATTGAGTCCTTATTATGTGTATAAAGTCCCCTCTTTCCATTTGCTTTGCTTATTTTTGTCATGAGATCCATTTAAATCCATCTACCTCTCCTGATTTCATTAAAAGACCCATATCGGCAAGACATAGTTAAAGTCTCCCCGAGATGTATTTTTCACTAACATATGTTTGTGTAGATAATCGGCAAGACTTTTCTCTTATTTCAGAGACTGCAAAGATCCATATCGGCATGTGTTGGGGTGTCGTTATAAGGTCATGGCGAATTCAATTGATCTTGCTGACTAGCATGTGGAGGGCTCATTTCGGCCAAACCGATTGGTATCGGCAGGATGTCACAGCGAAACCATTTAGTTTTACCGATTGGCTTGCAAACAAATGTTTTAGTAAGACTTATGTGCTTCGGTGAAGGTTTGGGCGAGATGATTGTTGTCTTGCCGAACTTAATACAGGGGAATCCGAAAAAGTATTGGAGAAAGTGTTGGGGTCTTTCCGATTCAAAAGATATGCCGACAGAGATATGTATCGCCAGGAGAAGAATCTTTCGGCATAAGGTTTCATCGAAGTTTGGAGGTTATACCGACAGGCGGCTCGGGGTGAGTTTCATCGAATAAGAGTGATATCGGTAAAACATTTTCCATCGATATAGGTCTTCCCAAAGATATTATGTCTTGCCGAAGGTATTATTTCATTGGTGTGGTTTATTTCTTCGGTGAGAGAACTTGGTGGATATGCCGAAGGGAGAATTCGTCGATGAAAGGGTGATTTTTTCTCAATGACTATGACTTGAAGAAATACATATTGATATGAGACAGTGAAGTCTATGTGACATCTCCGCGACTCAGAAGTGTTATAGCGATATAAAAAACAAGAGCAACAGTCATCAATTTTTGGAGTCCAGGTGTCGATAAGACTGCATTTTGTGTTGGCGAAAGGTGTAATAGATGTTGAAAAGGGATTTCACCCCAGATTTGAAAATCTCTCATCGAAAGGATTTAAAAATCTCTCATCGAAAGGACATTTGATGTGACAGTGCTAGTTTCAAATGGGTGTTCATTTGTGCTTCATTAATGGCACGATGGGATATCACAATAAAGATTGAATCAATTCTTCAGTTCCAAAATTGATTGCAGGTGAATTGGTGCGCTGAACAAAGAACCAGGACAATTTTCAGTCTGAAGAGCTTGAGCAGAATACTGTAAGTGACTATTCCTTGGCTTTTGCATTTTGATTCTATAAGCTTGAGAATGGAGTCCTCTGGTTCTGGAAAGGGTAAGGGTAGAAAGATTTCCATGAGTAATTTGTCAAAGGGAAAGAAACAAAAGGCTGATACAGAGCAAGAGGGCACTGAAAGGAGGTTAAATTAGGACCTTATTGATCAATTACCTGGCTTGGGTCCTAAAGCTAGAAGGTCTGCACAGCTTAGGGTAGAAGTTGATAAACTAGATGAATGCAAGTTCATAGGTGATGTCTGGACTGCCATAAGAGGTTATGAGCTTTTCAATTTCCATTACCATAGAAGAAACCGTTTTGAACTAGTCTGCAACCCATGGAAATTGAATGTAGGGAAACTGGTGTGCCCTAATGTTTTTGTAAATGCAGAGTTAGTAAAAGTGCTTGCAGACAATTATGATCCAAAATATAAAGCTATATGTGACCCATCTGGAAAACCATAGATATATGTATCCAAAGAAGCAGTGGGTGAGGTTTTCAAATTGGAAGGGTTCTGCAATGAGGAGATCAATTGTGAAGAATTGGAAAAGGAGTTTTCAAGAATGGATACAATCTATAAGGGTTGGAGGTTGCCTATTCATAGAGTTAAAAAGGGTAGCAAATCAGAACCTTTGCAAGATAGTGAGGGGCCTCCTTATCATGTAGATTTTTTTGAACCTTACATGAAATACACATATTTTTCAATGTGTCAAGTGTTAGGGATGGATGCTCTGGAACTCATGTCAATTGTGCCAATGATTATCACAATAGATATTCAGTATCATAACTCCAGGCCATTTGATTATGCTTCATATATTGCTAAGGAGCTTGATTTAGGACTGATGGCTATAAAGAATGGAGCTTCTATTGTTCATCTCAGGCATTATTCATTATTGATGCACTTGGTACTGTATTTTGGACAAGAGTTGGGAGTGTGGCCTCTAGAAATGAGAATTTTGCAGATTGGTAAGGAAGGTGAGGTATTGCCTGTTCAGTTGTGGACTGCTATTTGGGATAGTAGGTTTGCTAATTCTAGTTTCATACATTTTGAAGAATATTTTGTGAAAACTTTGTATAAAATGTATAAGTATCCTTGTAATTATTCATTAACTAATGAGATTAAAATATTTCTTCATCCCAAAGATTTCAATGGGCCAATTGATCATAATTGGGGTGACTGGTATTGTTTGGAAGGAGCCACAATGATCAAGGTGTATGGGTTTGAAGGTACCCCTTTTATTCTACCAAAGATAGTTCCAAATAGGATTGCATATTTGGAAATTGTTAGACAGATGGATTACAGTAGTGTGATGATTTTCAGTTCTTATGGGAAGCAGGCATTTATGCCTAGTACATTATGCTTCGGTGATTTCACTATATTGGCCAAGGAGGGATATAATTTAATTCATGATAAGTTATTGCATTATAATATAAAAAGTGGACCACCCAAAAAAACTTTGACCCTGAAGGATATATCAATTCAGCCAAAGAAAAGATTAACTTTGGAAGGTATCAGCATGTACCTTATCCTTTTGATGATATGATCAAAAATCTGGATGAAGAGGAAGCAGAGGCAATGGTTGAAAGTTATAACCAAGGGCTACAAGATATGGGAACATTGCCTTTTGGAGATGAGGAAACCCCAATGGATGAAACGCCATAGAGCAGAGTGGAGAAAGCATCTAGGTTAAGAACTCAGCAATATGTTTGCCCAATTAGAGAACAGAGTATTGGAAGTGGTGATGTTGATGCACGACATATGGAATACAGATCATTTGTTTCAGATGATGAGTTTATAACTTCTCCAGATTTTAAAGCATTTTTGTACAAACTGAAGGGGAAAGAAATAAGAGAAGGTGTGGGTGTTGTCACCTCTGGGAATGAAGAGAAATTGTTGGATCAATTGAGAAAGTGTGTGGATGATGAGATGACAAATATGACTCCTGAAAAGGGGAGGAAAATGTTGGAGGATGTTGGTGTCATGATCTTTCCTGGACTTGATTTGAATTTTGCATTGGTGTTTGACAACTTCTTAAGAGATAGTAACAATACACACAAACTTGATAAGGAAAAGGTGACAGAAGTGTATGCAGGTTCTAAATATAATACTAATGAGGGATCATTGATGATATGGGATTTGTATCCCCCTCATAGGAAATCAGTGGTGATTGATACAGAAAAGGCATTTGGCCATGTAATGACCCTAAAGGTTGGAGAGGCTAATCCTGTGGTTACTGCAGAGATTGGGATTGATATTGCAAAATTGAATAAAGCATAGATCCAAGCATTGATAAGAGAAAGAGAAATATATAAGGCGAACAATGAGAGAATGTTAAGAGAAAACGATAGATTGAAAGACTTGGTTGGTGTTCCAATACTTCCAGCCAAAGTGCTCACTCAAGGAGAAAGCTCTCAGACAAAAGATCATTGGATCGGGTCAAGTGCCTACAATCAGGGAAAGTATGATGCAATTGTAGCCATTGTTAAGAAGAGACAGGACAATTTGACATCTTGGTTAAATCAATTATGGGGAAAGTATTCTGCTACTATGGATGCATTGAAGGAGCATGAGAGGATGAATGAGCGGGTTATGGATAAATTTCATGAATTGGCCACACGTGATGAGGCTGTCAGTACTGCACTAGAAGCTGCAAATCATATTGTCAGTCGCCATAAAAAATTCTATGAAGAATTATTGGGGGATAAAAAGGGATTAGTTGAAGCTGCCATGAAGACTGTGATTGCATTCTCTGATAGTAAAGGGGAGTTGAAAGATGCCATTAGATGGAGGAATGAATGCGATGTAGTGCTGAAGGAAATCATGAAGACATCTTCTGCAGAGGGTACAACATTAGAGGACATGAGTGAGCAAAATGAGGAAATGGTCAAGATGGAAATCACGATCCAGAATGTTGTTGAAGATGCGGACACGTACAAGCACCAAGACTATTTGGACCATCTCGCTAAAACTCATTTGTGGCTAACTAGAGCCTAATTATTCTCTGCCTTTTGTTTTATATTTAGTTATGCTTATTTCTGAAAGGATGCGTTCTTTCATCTTCTCAATGTATAAATGATCATTTTTGAAAACAATGTAAGTGAGCGAAGTAGAATTAGATAGAGAAGAGAGAAGATACAACAATATACAATTTTGAAAAAGGATGAGACTGGTAGCATATGTAAATCATGGAGATATCAATGAAAATTTAATATGATGGTGCGATGTTTCTGGTATCAGTTGTTTATGATATTTGTTGAATGGTATTATTGAAGTTGTCTCCGTAATGGTGTTTCCTGGTTATTTGAATTAGTGTAAACAAGTTTTTACATAGTTCATCGATGCACATTTGTTGTACTTGTATGATCAATTAATTGTCTCTTTCCAGTAAAGATTAAATTCTCTGAATTGATCATAGTAATTAGGGAATATCAATTGGATTATTAAGAAGAACTCAGTAATCACAATATTGCATGTTTATACAAGTTATAAACCAAATAAAATGCTAAACAACTTGAGTGTCTGCCAGAACAAGTAAACTTGTTTTAAATTTTCTTGACTCTGTAAACCCTATAAGGCACTGGTCTTTTTGTTTTCATCCTTTAGTTTCACTCACAATCTTTTATCTGTCATTTTTGAGCGTTTTAGGTTTTAGTTTTAAATATTATTGTGCTAGTTGTACCAAAATTGTTTTATTTTATCCATTTCAAATTGCCATCTTGGATAAATTAGGGCAATAAGAGAAGTTCAAAAGTCAAATCTGCTTAATTCAAATAGGTATAGCCACCTAGGTCTAGTAGCATCTAAAGAGTAGAAGGTTTAATTGTTCCAAAACCTTGTTCTGTTACCCTAAAACGTCGTGGAAGCTTGGCAAACTTTCATGGTTCAAACCTGCATTTTTGAGAGCTAACATACCCATTGGAGGATGTTTTTGTGATTGCAAGAGAATTTTTAGCTTGATTATCATTGAGAAATCATTCACAATACTAATCAAATTAACATTTGGAAATTTTTAAACCTCCTTCATTCACTCTACAATAGAGAAAAAATATTTAGAAGGTTGCCATTGCAAAGGGACCATGTGTAGGTTGTGATTATTCTATTTGGGTATTTTCCTTGCTTACTAGCACTCCACAAAAGCTCAAAATATCATGGAAATTCTCCCAAGGCATGGGAAATACCTTGGGACAACTTTTGAATGAAACAATAACCATATTAAACTTATAAACACCCCAAAAATCTACTCCAAATACAAAAAGTGATTGATCTTCATTTTTTGCGAATGAAAGGAGATTTTCAAATCATTCTCCATGATGCAAGACAATTATTTAATATTTGGTTCACTTCCCCTAATAATGAGCATTTAAAAATGCATCAAATGATAATCAAAATGTTGTTGGGGCGTGAAAAGAGTTGCAGGCCATTTTTTGGAGGCTCAAATCAGCAAATTCCTTTGATTTTAATGCTCCAAAACCTTCCCCAAGTGTTCAAATAGGGATGGGAGACATATATAATCCATATGCAAGCTTTAGGCAACCTCAACAATGCCAAAAAGTGGCTTCCTCGCTAGTCTTTGCCCCTCACGAAACCTCTCCAAAACTCCAATGGGCTAGCGGGCAAAGGCAAAGAACAAACTTTAAAAGTTTTAAATAAGCATTGTTAAGGCTTTAACAAAATATTTATAAAGCTTTAAAATCCCCACATACTCCCCCACTCCCCCACACACTTCTACTGTCATCAGCTTTCACTACTGCGGGCTAGCAGGGAAAGTGAATGTTTAATAAACTTTAAACTTTATAAAGTTTGCACATATATTAAACTTGCCCTAATTACCTCCCTTTTTCCTATGCATAATTCCTTGGAAATGTTTAAAACATTTGGAGTATGTTTAAATATTTTATTTAAACATTAGACAAAATTTAATTTCTCTTGCTGCCCAAATGGTGATAATTCACTATGTGCAAACCGTAACCCATGGAGCCAATATTTTTGTGAGCAGCCATAATCAATTATTTAAAACATGGGTTTTAAATCATATTTCACCCAACAATTATAATTTAGGTACCTTATTTGTAAACTAGACTATCAAAAGTGTTTGCCGCAACTGAAACACATTAAAATAATGCATCATATGGCCTTTGTTTTTTATGAAAATGGAGATAAAGATGTTTTAGACCAAAAAAATAAATGGGTTGCCTTCAGAATTGTGAAACTTGCAAATTTTTGGAAAATCAAATTTAGCTCAATCGTAGTCAAAAAAGCATTGAGTATCCCATCATAACTCATCCTGGAAGCACAAAACTGAATAAGCACCCTACCATATGTACCAAAAAATATTCTACCATACATATTTTCAAGATGACCTTTGAATTGCAAAATTTTAATCGACGAAGATGGGCTCTAGGGAAGATTTATCATGATGCATAAGTAGGCTCTATTGACAAATTGAAAGGAGATAAAGACTTCAAGATTCCATCAGTGGCTCATATTCAGGGATGCATTCCCCTTGTGGGCATGGCGAGATTCCAGATCTCTGGGGAGTAGACCAAGTACCAAATCCATTGGGTGGCTCTGTAACTGCTCCTTTATGTTGCATTGAAAACCATTCAAATTTCACTTGTTAGCCCTAGGCCCCCAAAAATGTAGAGCCAATATTTACCTCTATCAAACACTTTATTCTTTGTTGTCTGCACTAGGCCAAGTTTTAAAACACTGTCATTGTACACCTGAAAATCAACATCAATACTGACATGCTTAACCATATCATTGTGCTTTCCAATGTCACCATTAAATCTATCAATCTAAAAATTGCAATCAAACACTGATTGAAACCCATAACCACTGTGACATTTTACCTCATCTAGCTCACTGTCATGTTCCATTAAATACTCATCTAACTGGATCGAGAACTTGAAACATTCATAATCCACTTGACCATTGACATCATAAAATTTGACATCACATTCTATTTGCACATCAAACATAAAAATCTCATAAACACTTTATTGAACAATACCATCAACAAATGAATGCCCTGATTTATTGAAGTCAAATTGTAGCTCCAAATTTGAGAAATTAGATTGAATAAGAGGCTCATATAAAACCTTCGAGTCATCCTCTGACTTTTGTCCCATGCTAGAAAATTACTCATTTTATGTGATGAACAAAAAGTGTTCATACACAAGCATATGCTTAGAATGACTTGCATTATATTGACAACCACATTCATTTGAGCACTACAAATCAGTCACACTATTACATGCCCCAGTGGTCTAGAAATAATATTCATCAAAATCCATAGCATCATTATCATCATTCAAATATGGGTTATCACAACAAATATCAGTACTATCAACATCCCATGCATAAACAAACACTTCCATCTTAGGTTTATACATGATTTCAAACCCATTCTTCAAGCCATTATGCAATTCCAAATGAAATGCTTCAAATAAAGGCTCAAACATTTGAGAACTAATAGGGTCAACAGAAAGGCATTCATTTGTGTTCATAATTCATGTGCATCATAAATTGATAGGTATGTTGACCCAAATATGGAAGATTCATTGTAATCTGCAAGTTGTTCATTAACAATTGAGCAATCATCTTCACTCTTTTTCACACCAATGCACTCTTCATTGAATGAAAATATGTTTATTTCTACAAAGGAACAAGCATATTCCATCTCATCATTATTTTTTATGAGCAGCAAGGACATAATCATGTTCATAGATATCATACTCAACATCATTAACATTCTCATCATCTATAACACAATGCATTTGATCAAGATACAAAACCCACAAGATTTTATCTTCAAGGTCATCATCACTCACAGAGTTAGTATGCTCCATTGACAACAAACCCAAACTACATTCCAAGTATTCATCATGTGAAACTTGTTCATTTATTTGTGAAAAAGTGACTTCATCAACATTCATATCATTGCATCATCTATATGAAGAAAACACCTCTAGATTACCCTCATAGGAGCATTCATAACCCTCAAAAGAATAATCAAATTCATTGTCATTATGATCCTCATCACTACATAAACTATGCTCAGAATCTTCAAAATGAATGCTTAAAATTTTGTCTTCAATACTATGACCACTGATTTGTAATGAGATATTTTCAACACTTGCACCATTTTCACTGATCAAAGCATGACATGGAATGACATCTTACATCTCTTTTACTTCTTCATTAATCGAGATATCACAAGGAGAGATTTCATGAATATCAATTTTGTCATCATACCATGTGTCTTTATCTTCATCACTGTTGTATTGATTTGTAGATATGCTACTTGTGGGCTGATTACAATCATTATCCTCATTCAGACAAGATGTATTTTTATTTTATGATACTATTTTCAGTTATGTGCATTGTGTTATGGCTTTTCTCAATAGGACAACAACTATAATCATTTTGAGACATCATATTTTGTGCATAATCATATCTGGATCCTTCAATAATCTCTATCCAATCAAGTACCTAATCAAAACTATGAGGTTTCAATTCTTTTGGCAAGGTACTCAACCCTGATTCATGGATTTCATAAAGAAAATCAATGCACGTTAAATTATTAGGTCTGAAAATTTTGGGACCTCCAACAAGGCATCCAAAAACCTTGTGAATAAATCATATGGTGATTCTCCCTTGTGTCTCTTCATGTCATACAATTCTTGAACAAAAGACATATGATCAACACCAATCAAAATTTATTGATGTTCAACTTGGAGTTTATTGTGATTTGTATGTTGTAATGATGGACAAATTGGAACAACAGAGACATAACTATCTTGACAGTAGTTTTCATTTTCTGACTTGCATTGGATGTATGCAAATTATGTTCTAGGACAACCAACACTTGCATCCATGTCTCTTCATCATTGAATGTTTTGAGTTGTTTTCAACATCCATGGAAATTTGATATGCATGATGAAGTTTTGTAGGATCTTTATCTCTTAACAAATAGCTAATTTCTTCATCAAATGCACCAAGGTAAAAAAAAAAGCACAATACATCATTTGGTCTTATATTTTCAGAAATGTCACCTAATGTCTTTGTAAATATGAGATTGAAAGCAAGAACCAACTCATCTTCTTCTTTCTAGATGTTCATAAATTTTTGTCTCACTGAACTTGGATCAATTCTTTCACCAAACTATTCTATGAATGCTGCCATGAACTCATTCCACGAAGAGATAGAACACACTGAAAAATATGAAAACCAATCTCTAGCATCTTCCTTCAGATATTGAACAAAGAACTTATGACAACATCTTCATGACCTATCTCATAATATCCCATCAAATCCATGAATTTGTGCAAATGTCTACATGTTGATTCTGAGCTTTTCCCTTTGAATTCTAGAAAGTGTTCCCTAGCTTCATTAGGAACAAGGTTTGGGAAACCTTTAATACCATTGAAAATTAATGGTGTATATCTTTCCAGAGAGAAATCTCTTTAATGATATGATAGGGACTGCACACTTTGCATGTTTACATTTGACACCCCATAGGGATATATAGGCGGATGATACATTTTCTTACACCTTTTCCAAACTTTCTACATCAACTCTATAGTTGATCATTCACTCCCCTATTTTCTTTCTTTCATCATGACCTTAAAATATTACAATGCATAACCCAAATGCATCTACACTTAAGATCTCTTTAGCAGGCATATTAAAGAACAAGCATACTTCTTCAACATAATATAGAAACTACAAATTATATAACTCAGAAGTATGTAGAAGTACCACTACTATTTCCCTTTCTTAGTGCTTAGTTTCACTCAATAAGAAACCAAAAAAATTCAAAACTTTCAAATATGGTTTTCATACACAAGCTTATCCTTCTTGAAAACCAAAATATGAAAAATACCTAGATATGTTGCAGCTCTTGTAAATTTTCCTTCCTCACTCAAAATATTTATAGATCTGAAATATTCTTCACCACCTCTCTTCATAGAGGACTGAACTTCAAATAGCATGAAGCTCTTTTAAAGCTTAATTTCATTTTTGGTCTTCTCCAACAACAGATTCACACATAAATTCTATTAAATCCGTTGCAACAAAAGCTCTTCCAGATCTAAAAATTTAATATCTGAACCATATGTTTAGATTCATCAAATGCTTTGACTCTTTCTAAATGGACACTCTTTTGATCTCCCCAGTAGAGTAACCAATCTATTGGTGTTTTTTTCCAACTGAACCTTGAAAATCCTCTAAAGGCTAGCCAGTCCTTATGGTTAAGAACTTCAAGATCAGTGGCCAATGAATGGGAGATGGATTTTACACTTTTCTCCCCTACACTTCAAGCTCTGCAAAACCTAGGAGGGTGGTCCTACATGACACTAGATGCAAATATTTAACCTATGGTGCAACACAGTGTAAAGTAGATAAACTTCATACAATACAATAAAAGTGTGTATGGTTGCCTCAAATAATGGTACACCCCTTGTTCACATTTCATTATAGGCATGAAGTTGAGACAAACATAAGACTAAAGCATTAAAAGGTTGAATGCATTTGAAGATTGTTTCTGAGGATGGGAAAAGACAACTGTGCAAGACCATATGACCTAAAAAATATTATCACATTATGATAGAAAGGTTTGATTAATCCTATCATGGAATCCTACTTAGTAATTCACTTGAAAATATAATACCTTTGTTACATACCTACAAGTATTTACACCACTCCTTGAATGGAAAGAAAACAAATAGATAACTCAAATAGCAAATGTGTTTGAAAAACCTCAATAACTTTGTTATTTCAATTCAAAAGATATTACATTCCATACATGGAGACAATTACATAATAGTGTATATTCATGTCTTTGCAATCAAGTTACAGGAATATTACAATATATGGACTTGTAACATATGGACCTTTATCCCTTAGCATTCAACAAAATTACAATACATAGCCTCTTTCATGGCCAAAACATAAAGCTTAGAGCCTTCGCAAAAATAAAAACCCTTACAAATGAAGAAGAGATTACATAAAATAGAAGAGAAGAAGACACGTATTTAATCTCTACTTGACATCTGTCATAGTGAGATCCATTTGATTTGGAATTTGGAATATGCCATTTAACCCTAATCCCCATATTTTTCCTCACTCTTGCAACTGAAAATTTCTTGTCCTCTTGCATTTTCAAACCCCATGCAACCTCTTACTTTGTATGTAAAAAGTCATTTACAGCTGCATTTTCACCTAACTAAAAAAAATTCACCTTTGAGTCAAAACCCATTTAATGGCAATTAAAATTTTCATTTAACTTGCATTTTAACTAAGCCTTTTGGTCCATAGAGCCTTCATTTCTACCTTTGTATCCCTGCAATTAACTTGGCATTTAACTTAAATGGAAAATATGTAGCCATTTCATCTACAAATGGTTTGACATTCTGTAAAATACTTATCTTGCAATCAAATTTGTCTTAATTCAATTTTTGCATCACCATTCCCACCATGTTCCATTTTTCCAAATATCCATTGGAGGATGTTTTTATGATTGCAAGAGAATTTTTAGCTTGATTATCACTGAGAAATCATTCACAATATTGATCAAATTAATATTTGGAATTTTTGAAACCTCCTTCATTCACTCTGCAACAGAGATTTTTTTTTTAGAAGGTTGCCATTGCAAAGGGACCATGTGCAGGTCATGATTATTCTATTTGGGTATTTTCCTTGCTTACTAGCACTCCACAAAAGCTCAAAATATCATAAAAATTCTCCCAAGGCATGGGAAATACCTTGGGATAGCTTTTGAATGAAGCAATAGCTATATTAAACTTATACACCCAAAAAATCTGCCCCAAATACAAAAATGTGATTGATCTTCAATTTATGTTAATGAAAGGAGATTTTCAAATCATTCTCCATGATGCAAGAAACTTATTTAATTTTTGGGTAGCTTCCCCTGATAATGAGCATTTAAAAATGCATCAAATGATAATCAAAACATTGTTGAGGCGTGAAAAGAGTTGCAGGCCATTTTTGGAGGCTCAAATCAGTAAATTTCTTTGATTTTAATTCTCCAAAACCTTCCCCAAGTGTTCAAATAGGGATGGGAGACATATTTAATCCATATACAAGCTTCGAGCAGCCTCAAAAATGTCAAAAATTGGCTTCCCCACTAGTCCGCACCCCTCACAAAACTTCTCCAAAACTCCAGCGGGCTAGCAGGCAAAGGCAAAGAAAAAAATTAAATTTTTTAAATAAGCATTGTTATGGCTTTAACAAAATATTAATAAATATTTAACCTCCCCACATACTCCCTCGCTCCCCCGCACACTTTTGTTGTTGTTAGCTTTCACTATCGTAGGCTAGCGAGAAAGCGAATGTTTAATAAACTTTAAACTTTATAAAGTTTGCACATATATTAAACTTGCCTTAATTACCTCCCCTTTTTACATGCATAATGCCTTGGAAATGTTTAAAAAATTTGGAGTGTGTTTAAATATTTCATTTAAACATTAGAAAAATAGGCAAAATTTAATTTCTCATATCACCCAAATGGCGATAATTCACTGTGCGCAAATTGTAAGCCCCGGAGCAAAGATTTTTTGTGAGCAGCCATAATCAATTATTTAAAACATGGATTTTAAATCAAATTTCACCCAACAAATAGAATTTAGGTACCTCCTTTGTAAATTGGTATGTTGAACGTGTTCGCTATAATTGAAACACATTAAAATAATGCATCATATCGCCTCCATTTTTTATGAAAATGGAGCTTAATATGTTTTAGACCAAAACAATAAATGGGTTGCCTTCAAGATTGTGAAATTTGTAACTTTTTGGAACACCAAATTTAGTCTGGTCGCAATCAGAAAAGCATTGAGCATCCCATCAAAACTCATCCTAGAAGTTAGAAACTGAACAGATGCAATACCAAATGTACCAAAAAACATTCTACCATACGGATTTGCAAGATGACCTCTGAGTTGCAAAATTTTAATCACCGAAGATGGGCTCTGGGGCAGATTTAGCAAGATGTAGACATAGGCTCTGTTGACACATTGGAAGGAGATAGGCACTTGAAATTTTCAAAATTTTAAGGTGCCATCATGGTGTTGCTAATATATTAGCTCACTTGGTTTCCAAGTGCTTTAGAGAAAATTTGAATAAAAGAGTGTGCAGTGTAACAGAGGCGTGTTTAGTGTTGTGCTCTGTATTTCTTCATGGTTGAAGATATGTTTGTGTAGTTTGGTGTGATGATCAAAGGTTTTCATAGGTGTTATATCTATAGTTTCAGTTTTTGGATCGTTCTGTAGTGGAATATGTGTTTGGCAGTGTGTTTGTCTATGAAGAAGGTTGTCTAAGATAAAATGGAATTATTTCATATTTCTCCACATTGTGGTTTCATGTCTTATGGATTTGGGAATGTGCTAATATTGTTTGCATCTACCTTCCCTTGGGGTTTTTTTTGTTCAAGTGTTCCACAAGGTTGGACAATGTGTTGCATATTTTTGGCAGTGTTGCTATTTGCATAGAATAATGGCGTTCTCAATTGCAAGTGGTTGTGACAAGTGTTGCAGAATATTCTGATGATGTTGGAATATTTTGTAATGTTCTATGGATGTTTTGAAGTGTTTCTTTGTGGTCCATATTTTTTTGGACCTAGAGAGGCATGTATGTGGTCACTTGTTAGTGTTAGTGCAGGTTTGGACAACTTGGGTGCTAGTGCTAATTGCGGAGATTGTTTGTTGATTGTGGAAGTGTGGTGAAGTGTGTTGGTGTATATTTGGGTCTTAGTTAACCCTTAGTGTGTTCTTCCTTCACTTATTTTGACTGTGGAAGTGTTTGGTGCCAACTTATTTGTTAGTTTCATGTTTGAGGTACATAGGTTTTATTGTGGCCGACATGGAGAAGGTTTTTGAGGTTATGGAGTATATATAAGTAAGGTTAATTGTTGGAGATGTGGTGTGGTAAAGCGTGGTGTGTAAACGATGTGAATGTGATCAAGTGCAGTGATCTAAGTGTGAGCCTAAAACCTTAAGGATAATAGATGCAATGAGAAAAAGATGTCTACATTTTTGTTGTGCTTGAAGTTGTTGGAGGCAGTGAGTCGAAGGTTGCAGATGGTTCAGAGTTGCAATGGTGGATCTTTCCTATTACTCTGAGATAGTGAATCTCTTTGTAACAGTTGTCTTCTATTATTCCTTCTTTTGGACAATGAGTCTTTTTAGGCAATGATCCTTTCTTCTCTTTTGGGCAGTGATATCTTCTAGCATTGAACCTATTGTATTTGGTGATGGTAATCATATATATGTGATCTAATTGTCATTGTGGTTTTTCTTCAATTAGGGTTTTCCACGTAAATCCAGTGTTCTCTTGTGTATTGTGTTGTTGTGTTGATGTTACATATATTTACTTTCTATTGATGATTAATAAGGATCTAAAAGTTAATAAGGATTTAAGAATTTATAAGGGATTGATGATTTTAATGTACAATTTATTCACCCCCCTCTCAGTCTTCCTATGTGTCTAACAACTGGTATCAGAGATGTGGTTCCTTGGAAGAATCTTAATTGTTTGAGGTAGATCTGATGGTGCATAAGAATGGTGTGAAAGCTCTTATGTTTTATGGAATGAATTATGCTTATTGGAAAGCTAGGATGGAAGCCTTTCTTGTCTCTCTAGGATTTGGAGTTTGGAAGTCAATTGAAACTAGATATATTATGCATGCTAATGGTTCGGCAAGTGATGATGAGGTCAAGGATTATGAGAATAATGGAAAAGCAAGAAATGCTATCCTAAGTGGTCTTTCTGATTCTAAAGTTACAAAAATAATGAATCTCAAAACTACTAAAGATGTATGGGTGAAGTTGCACAACATTTATGAAGGAGACGATAAGTTCAAGCATGCAAAGATATAGAATTTCAAAGCCAAATTTGAAAACCTAAAGATGTTAGAAGATGAAGACATTACAGCCTACATGCTCAAAGTGGATGAAGTTGTTAATGCCATCAATGATCTTGGTAGTAAGCTGGAATAAAGTGAAGTTATAAAAGGTATTAAGAACTCTTCCTAGATCTTATAGTTCTACAACTTTTTTATTAAGGAAGCTCATAATTTAGATCAATATTTTAGAAATCATGTGTTTGGTGCTTTAATTTCTTATGAATTAAGAGATTTTGGTGAAGATGATACAAAGAAAGAAACTAAGTTTAAAGTCAGCAAGCTAGAGAAGGATGATGAATTAGATCTTGATGATCTTGATGAGGTGGAAGCAAATTTTGTAAGGAGATTAGAAAAGGGCACAGGTAAATACAGAGGTAAGTTACCCTTTATGTGTTTCAATTGTGGAAAGATATGTCATTATGCTTCTAAATGTCTATTTCCAAATGAAATTGCACCCTACTGAGCACACAACTCATCATTCCAATGGCATAATGGAAACAACCTCAAGGTGTGGGACCTTGCATGAATGAGGTTGAATCTCTGGAGAAGGTTGGCTTCCTCTTCTAAACTAAATGAAAATGTGTTGTTCTAACCTAGCACATGAAACCTATTACTACCATAATCTAACAAATCATAGATAAAAATGGATAGAAAGAGAACATGAAATGAAAGGAAGGTGATGCACCAAGATATAAATGTGTTTCTTCTTTGCTTTAGATTACATAAAATATCAACAAATCAACTATAATAAGCATTCAGACATGAAGGTAAAATATTTTTACTCAAACATGCAAGAAATACCTATGATAATAGTAATATTTTATTGATATAAGGTATAAAATCAAGAATTTACAATGGTATAATGCAAGATACAATGTCTACAAAAGAAAATTGTGAGAGGAGCCCGAAAGAAGAACCCCAAAAAAATATACATGTGTTGCTTTTATAGATCAAGCATAACTCAGATGAATACAATCAAACCATAACCAAACTAGGGTTAGAAATTAAAGAAATATCTACTCATGAAAACCACACTAAGAGAAATTGAAGAGAACCAACTTGCATGCCATCGATCCTGCCATAAACATTTTCTAGAAAGTCATCCAAAATCCCCCAAAAAATCAAGGAAATGGGTAAGGGATTGTTAGAAAGAGTAAGGAAACAAAAATGAATGAGCATGTATGTCACAAATCCACTTGGAGAAGTCAGAGAAAACATTAAAGTTGTCCTTGAAGCCCTAAAAAATTAGATCTGGTAGTTGGGGAGTTTTTGTGCATTAATGGCATCATTAAATAAAAACACACCAATATGTGGATCATCAGGGCATTGGACCCAAAAAATTACCTTTGGAAGCATATGAATTAATGGTGTTGAGCCCCAAAAATATCATCATTGGAATGTGGAAGGGAAAATAATCAAGGTCCCATTGATATCCATCATTCCCTCCAATAAAGAGATATTTCTTTCCATTAGAATTTTGAAGGGATTGCAAAATAGCTTAGTCTAATATTCATCTTTCTCTTTGATGAGGAGCCTTTGGAGATCAGGCATCAGGCCATCATAGGTTAAGAATTGGGCCTATAGCTTACCACGTACCAAAGGAAGAAGGAACTATGACCACCAAAAAGAACCTTCTTTGAATGAGCATTGGGGACCGAGGAAATGGGTTACCTCTTACCAAAGAAAGGTAAGAGGTAACAGAGAAGGCCAAATTCTGACATGTGAAAAATCAACACTTAGCTGAATTTAGAATCAAGGCATCGATGGGAAGAAGAGATGGAATGAGAAGGGTGAAAAAGAAAGCGTGCAAGTGATAACAACAGACCTTCGAGGATTGTGTCAAGTCATCAAGAAATGATTGATGAAGGGAAAGAAGATGTTAAAGGGGAAGGTTGAAGGCTGACACCCAAAATCTTAAGGAAAGAAGAAGGAAAAGAAGAAGGAGCGGGAGTGATGCAGAAAGCATGCAAGTAAGAAAGTAAGTGAAAGCCCAAAAACCCAAAAATTAAGGACTTAGCCAATTTAGGAATCCTCAAGGAAAACTCATGCAAGATGGCCCATGTAGGATCTCTCATATTAGATATCAGTGATGGGTCATCTAAGGGGGGCATGAAATTTCAACAATGTCCAATCAAAGTTGTAAATGATAAACATAAGGATCTTAAAGATAAATCTGTCAAGAAGAGTTATTATGTTGAAAAAGACAATGGTGTATATAATGATGAGGAATCATACTATCTCGATGAAGATAGTGATGAATGCTTGTTCATGGATCTAAATGTTGGAACTAATTATACTAATCCTAAAAGATGTGTGAAGGAAAGTTCTTTGAAAATAGGTCAAAATAATGAAGGAACTGTGGTGATTGCTTTTCATGCAAGAGAGGAGAGGAACTACTAGATAATTGATAGTCGATGTTCAAATCATATGACAGGTGAGAAGAGTAATTTTGTTAAACTTTAGAAGTATGATGGTGGTCTTGTTAATTTTGGTGATGATACATTTGTTAAGATTTGTGGAGAAGGTTAAATCAATTTTGATGGAAAGCATAAAACATATGATGTTCTGTATGTCAAAGGTCTCTGACATAATCTTCTCAATGTAGGAAAAATTTGTAGTAGAGGATACAATTTGGTGTTTCAAAAATGGTGGTTGTGAAATCAAAAAAGGAAGATTCAAAAATTTGGTTGTTGCAAGAAAAAGGAAAAA
Source organism: Sequoiadendron giganteum (assembly GCA_007115665.2). NCBI lineage: Eukaryota > Viridiplantae > Streptophyta > Pinopsida > Cupressales > Cupressaceae > Sequoiadendron > Sequoiadendron giganteum. The sequence continues at coordinate 268,438,667 of CM021103.1, read as the reverse complement.
AGGTAATTCTTATCATCTCAAAGGTGGTGGTGTCAAGTGCTTCATGTCTCAAATCAATGAAAGTTGGATATGTCATATAATAATTGGTCACATCAACTTTAATAGCCTAGTAAAGATCAGTTCTACTGATGTTGTGAGAGATATCCTAATAATTACAAAGCCTATCAATGCAATTTGCAAGGAATGTCAATTTGGAAAGTAGGAAAAGAAAGGGTTCAAAAGTAAATAATATTATATTATAGGACCTTTGGAGTTGGTGCATACAAACCTATGTGGACCTACTAGAATAATAATCTCTCATGGTGATAGTTATTAAATGTTATTAATAGATGATTATTCTAGAATGACTTGGGTGACATTTCTCAAAGAAAAATCAAAAGCTCTAGATAAGCTTAAATCTTTTACATCTATGGTTGAGAATAAAATGAATATAAAAATCAAGTGCTTGAGGTTTGACAAAGGTGGTGAGTTCACCTCCAATGAGTTTAATAGTTTATGTGAATATCATGGAATAAAGAGATAGTTATCAACTCCTAGGACTCTATGACAAAATGGAGTTGTGGAAATGAAGAACATGATAGTTCAGGAAGTAGCAAGAACCATGATAAAAGAAGAAAATATACCAGAAGTCTACTGGAAAGAAGCAATTCATACTGCAATGTACATACTTAACATAGGTCAAGAATGAGTGAAAAATTCAAAGAATCCTTATGAGTTATGGTATGGAAAACCTCCTATTGTGAAATATTTTAGAGTGTTTGGAAGAAAAATTTATATCATAAGAGATGAAGAAAACTTAAGAAAGTTTGATGCAAGATATGATGAAGGAATCTTCCTTGGATAATCTACAAAGAGAAAGGCATACATATGCTATAATAAAAATTTGAAGAAGATAGTTGAATGTGCAAGTGTCAAAGTGGATGAAGAACCACATCAAAGTTCTATGTTGAGGGAAGGATATGAATCTAATTAATCCCCTTGCAATGAAGAAGAAAAAGATGAAGATTAAAAAAAGAGATGATATTTGAAGAAGAAGCTCCGGAAAAGATCCATAAGACTCATAAGTATGTGTAGAAGAATCATTCTGAAGTTCAAATCATTAGAGATAAGAGAAAAGGTGTGTTGATAAGGAGAAAAACTATTATGATAGAGGACTAGGTAAACTTTTGTTTACTTTCAGAAGTAGCACCTAGATCAATAATTGAAGAATGCAAGGATTAGAACTAGATCAAAGTTATGGAAGAAGAGTTGAGAGAAATTGAGAAGAATCAGACTTGAGAATTGGTCCCAAGACCAAAAAACAAGAATGTGATAGGAACTAAATGGTTCTTCAGGAAAAAATTGAATGAGGATGGAAAATTTGTTAGAATCAAGGCTAGGATTGTGTGTAAGGGCTACTCACAAGGGGAACAAATAGATTTTGAAGAGACTTTTACCCTAGTGGAAAGAATGGAATCCATTACAAATTTTTAGGATTTTGTAGCATATAAAGACTTCAAGGTGTATCAGATGGATGTTAGGTTTGCATTCTTGAAGGGTGAGCTAGAAGAAGAGGTTTACATTGAACAACTAAAAGGTTTTTCATTTTCAAAATATGTTGATATGCTCTACAAATTAAAAAAAGAATTGTATGGACTCAAACAAGCTCCTAGAGATTGGTATGAAAGATTGATAGATACTTGTTGCAACAAGGATTCAAAAAGGGTACTGCAAATGGCAACCTTTACTTCAAATTTGAGGGAGATCAGATCCTATTTATGGTTGTGTATGTTGATGACATAATCTTTGGAGATGAAGGTATGTGTAAGAGATTTGTAGAGTAGACGAAAAAAGAGCTTAAGATGTCAATGTTTGGGGAGATGAATTTAATCCTTGGGTTATAAATCTATCAATAAAAAAAAAGGCATTTTAATTTCGTATTAAAAGTATGTCATGGAAATGTTGAAGAATTTTGGAATGGAGGATTATAAACCAGTGTGTTTTCCCATGGTTACTAGTTGCAAGTTGAGAAAAGATGATGAATCTCCTAAGACGGATCAGAGCAAGTATAGATCAATGATTGGTGGACTGTTATATATTACTACTACTAGACCAAATATCATGCATGTAGTTTGCATTGTGGCGAGATTTCAAGAAGATCCTAGAGAATCTCATGTGGTAGCAGTTAAAAGGATATTTAAATACTTGAAGGGCATAGGTTTGGATATTTAAATCTATATTCTGGTCTATGGTATCCCAAGGGTATTGATTTCTCTTTGAGTTCATATATAGATGTAGATTGGGAAGGTTGTGTAGATGACAGAATAAGTACAAGTTGAGGTGCTTTCTTTCTTGGAAATAGGTTGGTTTCTTGTTTGATTAAGAAGAAATATTCAATGTCATTATCTACTACAGAGGTAGAATATATGCAACAATATGATGTTGTACATAGGTGTTATGGATGAAGAAGACATTGAAGGATATCAGAGTGTCATATGATGAACCAATTTCTATCTTGTGTGATAATATAAGTGTTATCAATTTTCCAAAAACTTGGAAATTCATTCAAGGAAAAAGTATATCTCTATCTGGTATCACTTTCTAAGAGAGAAAGTTGTAGAGAATGAGGTGAAGCTAGAGTAATATGTTCCTACAAAGGATCAAGTTGCAAATATTTACACAAAGCCTCTTCCAAAAGATACATTTGAGTATCCCCAATAGAAGTTCGGGTTTATTGGCTCTCCTTTCAATTAGATGCATAAGATTGTGCGTCTATCTAGGAGAGACTTTCAAGATACATTCCTTTTTCCTAGACTGATGAATGCTACCTCACAAGGGGAGTAGGTGGTATTGTATTTTAATTGATGCAAATAGGGGGAGCATAGCTTGTTCCCCTAAGGTGGAGAGAGTGGTAGAGAGATAACCATGGAGAGAAAGGAGTGAGTAGTAGAGAGAAAGTAAGTGCGTTGGTGTTTCCTAAAGTGAATCTTTCAGGTAATGTCATAGGGAGAGATGGTTTCCCATTACCATTGATGTCAAAGTGGGAGAGATAAAGTCTGAAAAACTCCTCAAGTAAGGGGGAGAAATGAAGGAAATGTAAAGAGAGATTGAAGTCTGAGAAAGTGGTGGAAGTGTAAGGAATGCACCAATTAGAGGGAGATACTAAAGTAAGGGGGAGAGATGGCAATCTAAGTTGCATAGTTTCTTCTATTGTTTGATGTTTTTTTTAAATATGGTGTTGCCATCAATGAAAAAGAGGGAGCTTTTTGGATATTTTATAGATTGTTGGAGATTATTGGTGTTGTCATTAGTGTTGTCATTGATGTCAAACCCTAGTGTGTGGAGATTTTTGGAGTTGTTGAAGAGTGTTGCATGAGAAAGAGTTATGGTTCAACCCCTAGTGTGGATGTGTTATGGTTTTATGTCACATTTATTTCAACCTCCAGTATAGTTAGGAAGATTGTTGTAGTGTTGTCATTGATTTCAGTAGTGAGTGTGTTGCACTATGTTTCCTTTAGTATTGTCATTGATGTCAACCTCTAGTGTGGTGTTGAATAGGTATTGTATATGGGGAGATTTTTGGTATTGAAAATGTTGCAGATATGTTAAGAATGTGTTTGTGGTGTTGTTTATGTAGCTAGCTCACTTGGTTTCCAAGTGCTTTTGAGAAAATTTGAATAAAAGAGTGTGTAGTGTGATAGATATGTGTTGAGTGTTGTGCTCTGTATTTCTTCATGGTTTAAGATATACTTGTATGGTTTGGATGTGATGATCAAAGGTGTTCATAGGTGTTATATCTAGAGGTAAAGGTTCTACATCATTCTGTAGTGGAGGATGTGTTTGACAATGTGTTTTTTTGTGAAGAAGGTTGTTCGAGAGATGGAATTGCTCTGCATTTTGGTTTCTTGTCTTGCAAATTTAGGAACATGCTAATACTATCTATATATACCTTCCCTTCAAGTTGTGTGTGTTCAATTGTTCCACAAGGTTGGATAGTGTGTTGCATGTCTGGGGCAATGCTACTAATTACACAAAATGATGGTTTTCTCAGTTGTAGGTGGTTGTGACAAGTGTTACATAATATTTTGATGTTGCTAGAATATTTTGGAATGTTGTATGGATGCTTTAAAGCATTTCTTTTTGGTCCACATGTTGTTCTCAAACCCAAAGAGGTGTGTATGTGGTCTCTTGTTAGTGTTAGTGCAAGTTTGGCAAACCTAGGTGCTAGTGCTAATTATGGAGATTGTTTATTGATTGTGGAAGCATTATGAAGCATGTCAGTGTATATTTGGGTCCTAGTTAACCCTTAGTGTGATCTTCCTTCACTTATTTCCATCACAAAAGTGTTTGGTGTCGACCTATTTGTTGATTGCATGTTTGAGGTGCATACATTTCATTGTGGCCGACATGGAGAAAGTTTTTGAGGTTATGAAGTATATATAAGGCTAATTGTTGGAGATGTGGTGTGGAAAATTTTGGTGTGCGAAATATTTGAATGTGATCAAGTGTGGTGATTCGAGTGTAAACCTAAATGTTTAAGGCTATTTGATGTAGTGATCATAAGGTGTCTACATTTTTAGTGTGCTTGAAGTTGTTGTAGGTAGTAAGTCAAAGGTTGTAGATGGTGCAAAGTTGCAATGGTGGATCTTTCTTGTTGCTCTGAGATAGTGAATCTCTCTATAATAGTTTTCTTCTATTTTTCCTTCTTCCAAACAATGAGTCTTTTTGGATAGTGAGCCTTTCTTCTCTTTTGAGTAGTGAGACCTTCTTGATTTGATCCTATTGTATTTAGTTTTACTATTCATATATATGTTAGATAATCCTCACTATAGTTTTTCCCTAATTAGGGTTTTCCATGTAATTGTGTTCTCTTGTGTATGGAATTGTTGAGTTGATGCTTCATATGTTTACTTTTTGTTGATGCTTAATAATTACCTAAAAGTTAATAAGGGTTTAATAATTTATGAGGGTTTGATGATTTTAATGTACAACTAATTCACACCCTCTCATTTTTCCTATGTGTCTAACAGATTTACCAATGCAAGCATGAACTAAATATACTTTGCAATGATTGAAATTAACCCTAGATGTATTTTGGATGCAAAATTTGATACAATTTTTCTTTTTCAATACTTTTTATGATAATTAAGTATACACTAATGATGAATGCAAACACCCTAAGATCTAATTCAAAATTGAAAATGATATGCTTCATATTTCAAAAGGTTTAAAGTGTAAGAAACACTTGATTTCACCAAAAAAAAATATTTGGAAAAGGGATATAGGTCCTAAATTACACTTATCCCAATTTGGTTTGAAGGATTAGAAATTATCTCAAATCCACTTGACTACAAACCTAATAGGAAGAATCAGAATAGAAGATCATAGTTCTAATCCTTGTGAATATGTGATGATATGCCAATGTGATAATTGATTAGGATGATTTTTAATTAACTAATTTTTGAATGATGTGATGAATTAATTATCTAAACTATGAAAATGTAGTAGTCTATTATGAATTCTAAGAAATCAAATGCAACAGAACAAAAATAGAATCCAAAAATTTAGAAGGCAGACACAGAGGAAATTGGGGTATAAATTTGAGCTTAATTTAGTTGGCCTATGACATAATGCACCCTGGATTCATTACAAAAAATCCCTATGATTATCTCCCTTTTTTGCTTCCACCCACTGTTTCAATGTATTTTTCTCAAATTTTGTGAACAAGTCGGCGCTATTTGTCGAGTTGATGCTATTTTTGGCATTTATTGCACCGGCCAGAACAAGCAAGCACTAAATTCGGCATAAAGTAGCGTTGACTATTACGCCATATTTAATGCCAAGTTCAATGCCAAATTTAGCGCTGAGTCTAACGTCGATCTTAGTGCTGAGTTTTCACTGAGTTTAGCTCTGAGTGTAGCACCAATAATAGTGCCTAATTTAACGCCTAATATACGCCTATTTTGGAGCATGCTTTAGCTCACCTAGTCTATCGCCAATTTTAGCACTGAGTGTAGCATCGGAATGAGATTCGTCGGATGAAGAATTAAATATTGCCAGAACACATCTTGTTGTCTCCCCAATAGCCCAAGCAAAGCATATCGGGGAAAGATGACATGTTGTCTCACAGATGAACTGATACAACGACATGATGAAGATAGTTATTAATAAAGTACACAATGGTATCATTGAGAAACAAACCTATCAGGCTGACAAAAAGCATGATTTCCCTAATACAACGATTAACTGATAGAAGAAAAGGGTATCGGGAGGAATGATTGCTATCTGCAGAATATAAACAAAGTTGCCCTGATGAGCCGATAACACAAAGAATGTCATAAGTGATTAATTACACACCTAAGGTATGATATCAGAGAGACTAAGGGGTATCCAAGAGACGTCATCTGATATCCCACCGATGCCCCGAAGGAAAAAAATGACATACGTTCGCTTCGATGGGAATTATCGATACCGGCCAGAGTAAAATCACAATTCCACCGATACAATGATAACAATTGCTTTTCAGTGATTTGATAGCCTGAGATATTCAAATTAAATGTTCTCCCCAATGAAAATATTGAGAGAAAGTGGGAAATTAATGAGCTAGAGCTGAGAAAAATATACCTCAGAGTTTATTAACAAGAGTTGGTGGCATCAAACTTAGTAGGGTGGCATCAGACTGAGAAGGGTGGCGGAAGTACAGTTCTCTAAAAGTAAATTAAATGCCACCTCGAGGGAGCCATATAAAATTAAGAGTTGGTGGCATTGGACTTAGTTGGATTTTTGATCATTGCAAATCCAAGCAACTATATCAAGTGATGAAGCATCAAAATGGAGTAGATAGCCTAAAAAATGGACACTTCGATTAAGTTACGCTGTTCAAAAAAGAAATCCACTTTCTTAGGCTTCATAACGGATCAAAGGCTCAATAAAATCTATTGGAACAAAGACATCATGTATCTAGAAGCCATGTGGATGGTGATTGGGAAGAAGTTCTGCTTCTCCAATAACCAGAAAAGGGAAAATTCAGACATTGCCTCTCGTTTTCTAACGTCATTGCGAGATCTAAACCTACTAAAATTGAGGTGCTTAATCTTGCTTAGGATGGTCTTCAAGGAAACAATTATGCTCGATGATGTGGATGTGGTGGCGGTGGCATAGCTAGGAGTTTGAGTTCCATTACCGGACGACATTGACAAAATATTTCTACAAGGTGTAGAGGTGGAGTGGCATCCCTTCATCATGGACATGAGAGTTTAAGGTTTGGAGCACCACAAGAGATGGGCAATGATTGGCTACAACTTCTTGTACAGATGACTAGGATTGAATGAAATGGAAGGCTTGGAATGGTTTCATGCATTTGCAAACTTGGTGGAATCCACCAGATTCTATGACAAAGAAGAATGAAGGATGGTATCGGGTTGGGTGGTTGTTGGGTGTTTTGTCTAGTGTTTTGAATCAGTATAAACTCAGTCTGTGGTGGATCTTGTTAATTTTGAATTTTTGTAAGGGTGATCGTGGGCACTCAGTGCCATTCAAATTTTCCCTACTTACTAGTTAGGCTAAAAGGATGTAATTTTTTGCAATACTCAATATAATGCATGCAGCTATGTTGCTTATTACGAATAAAAAAAAAGAGTAATGCATAACAAATGAGATAACACAATTTGATTAATTTTATTTTTTATAATTTTTTGGTTGAATTCATGATTGATTGGTCCTATGTGCATATCTTAGGGATTAAAACATATTAAATAAATAATATCGGTAGCACTAGAACATATCGACAGAAGGGAACACAACATCCCATTGATGGAGTGATACATTATGCAGTAACGAAGTTCAACATGTGGTGAAAGTATATCAAGGGAACAAAAGGCTATCGGGCCAACATAAAGTCTCGTTCCCTCGATGCAATGATAAAAAATTGAAGGCATCGGAGGAAGTGACACTTATCGGTGGAAGGCTAACAAGAGTCTCCCCAATGACCTGATAAGACCATGAACTGTCAAGTAAATGTTAAGGAAGGATATCAGAGGAACTAGGGAACATCAGGGAGACATCATCTGGAGTCCCGCCGATACCCCGAAAGGAAGGAGTTCATCGATGAAGAAGGTGGTTATCAGTTAAAATGGAATCATGGTATCACCAATGCAACGATGATGATTATTTTTGAGTGATGTGATGTCTCATTTATATCGTTGAGATATTCAAAATAAATGATCTACCCAATGACAAGATTGATAGAAAGTGGAGCATTTATGAGCTAGAGTTGAGTGAATTATAACTCAATTTGATCACATATTTTCATTAAGACTTGAAAAGGATTCGTTGGACACAGGAGTAGAAGAAAGGAGGTTGGGAATTTTCCATTATTGCATAGCTCAGAACCAGTGAAAGTGAATCCAAGTAAGTATACAAAAAATAACTAAGAAGTTGCTTCTATAAAGATGTAAGAAAATTGAACAATGGAAGAAAGCTCAGAAAAGCCAAAAATTAAGAAACAAAAAATCGAGAAAAGACTTCTAAACCAGGACTTAATTGACCAATGCCTGGGGTCAGGGTCGAGACCTAAAAGGAGTGCACAGAAAAATCCTTCCATGGATAAGTTATGGGATAAGCACAAAGGTTTAGGAGACATGTGGACACCACAGCGGGGATATGAGCTATTCATATACCATTATAGGAAACAATATAGTTTTCAACTAGTCTTCAACCCATGGAGATTGAACCTAGGAAGATTAGTGGTACCCAATGTGTTTGTTAATGCAGATTCGGTTAAAGCTCTAGCCAACAAATATGACCCTAAAAGAAGAGCTATTCAATCACACGATGGGTCTGACATTCTCATTATCTCCAAAGATCTCATATCTAATGTTTTTCAATTGGAATGTTGTCTGAATTTACCATTTACAATCAATGAACTTCTAACAAAGTACCATCACATGGACACGAGCTATAACAGATGTAAGCTACCCCTACACAGGCCCAGGGATGAAGGTAGCTAGCTCAAAAGGTTTTCTAGTAATGAAAACCCTCCATTTTATGAGGATTTATTTGAAGAATATTTTCAATATACATATTATTCAACTGGACAAGTGTTAGGAGTAGAGGTCCCACCACTCATGTCAATTTCCCCAATGGTCCTAGTTGTAGGCATACAAAGCAAAGATGCCGAACCATTTGACTATGTCGGTTATTTAGCCAATTCTCTGAACTAGGGGATGGGAAGGATCAAAAGAAACAGTGATAACATTCATGATTTTAAACATTACTCTTTGTTTATGCATTTGCTTCTACATGAAGGACAAGTTAGAAGGTTTTGGGGAGAAGAATTAAGGATAAGAGATGTAGATGAAAGTGGGAATTATAAACCTATAAAAATGCGGACTTCCATATGGGATGGCAGATATGGTAGATCACACTATCTTTACTTTGAGGAATATTTTGTCAAGCCATTGTTGAAATTGTTGGGACATCCATGTAATTATAACCTATCCCCTAAAATACAAAAAATTTTGAGACCAAAGGAAAAGGACCCCAGGAAAAAGGTAAATCATAACTAGGGGGATTGGTATGCATTTCCTGATTGCACTGTGATTAGAGTCTATGGTTTTGAAAGAGCCCCACATCTATTGCCAAAACCAATTCCAGATAGGATAACCTATTTAGAAATTGTGAGACAATTGGCTAAATCTGATGCATAACATCTTAAGAGATACAATAAGTAGTCTATCATGCCTAGCACTTTGTGCTTTGGATATTTTACAGTAGTCACCAGTGAAGGGTATGAAGAAATTGATACAAAATTGGAAAAATACAATTTACCATTGGGTAATGAAAGAAAGAATTTTGATACAGAGGGTTTTATTCACAAGGAATATCAGGGTATGAACACCAATTCTCTATTGATGATGTAATAAGAAATTATGATGAGGCCTCAACAAAAGATAGGATGACTGCGTATAACAAAGTTGTGTTTGTTGAGACCTAGAAGAAAGGAAATGTCCCATCCTATTTAGGGGCATTTAATGAAGTACATGATCCTCTAGAAATAATTGAGTAGCTCATCACTCATGTGGATGAGCTAATAAAAGATGCACCCCAAGATGTCTTTGAAGCACCTCAAACAACTTATTCAGGAATGTAGGCTAAGGACATAGAGCCTCTTGATTAGATACCCTCACAACCCACTCCAGAAATGAACTTCTTTGTAGATACAACCATGAGTGAAGAAGATGAAGAAGAGAGTGATGAGGAGGAGGATGAGGTCGAACAAATAAGTGCCCCAATATGAGCCACTTCCATAATGAAACAATGTCAAATTTGAAGCATCAGATGAACTCTTTGATGACGTGAGAGTCAAGGTCGGACAAGAATTTATTTCTGACAGTGATTTTGTCAAGAATTCTAAATTTAAATCATTTTTTAATGAGCATAAAGGTAGAATGCTAAGACAGAGGATGAAGGATATGACTCTTGAGCAGGAGAAAGCCACCTTGGAAGAGTTGAGAAAAGAAATAGACAAAGAGTTAGAATCTATCACCTCTGAAAGGGGAAAATAATTACTTCAAGATGCTGGGGTACTACTCTTACCAGGATGGGATATTAGCTTTGCAATAGTGTTTGACAGTTTTAGGAAAAGAGGAGACAAAACAATGCATCTAACAGAAGAGGCAAGTGATAAAATGTACTCAAGATCAGGGTACAACCCAGATGAAGTCAACCTGCTAATTTGGGCATTGTATCCTCAAGATAAAAGGAATGTTGTCATCAGTAATCCAAACCAAGTGTTTGGACATCTTTTGGTCCACATGGTAGGGGACACTAACCCCATTGAAACAACTGAGCTAAACATAAATGTTGCAAAATTCACTAAGGCATAGATTGAAAAACTGGTCAAAGAAAATGATAAATTAAGGAAGGAGGTGGCTAGTCACAAAGATAAAACATCTTCCTCTTCCATATCAGAATTATATTCCCCATGGATAGAGAGTGAAAAAATAATATTGGATGCATTAGCATATGTAGCTTATTGGAAACATTGTCATCAAAAGTCTCAAGAGAAATGCAAGGAGCTGGAAACAGGAATAAAAGCCACTAAATATAATGTTGTGTCTAAGATATTCAAAGAAAGATTCAACAAGATGATGGATCGTGATGATGAATATTGGAAATATTTTAAAGAAATACACTCAACACTTGTGGAGAATGAAATATTGCAAAGATGAATGATTGAAAAAAGGGAGCTCCAAAATGAGAAAGCCATGAAAAGTCAAACATTACAGACATATAATAAGCTGGTGGAATCATATAACCAGTACCACAATAGGCTCAAAGAGGACCTTGAATATTTTTATTTGCATTATGCACTCCATGATAGCCTTGGAAATCCTAGGGAGAAAGATGATTGGAAGGATGATATTGCCATGTATCTACCTACTGCATTGCAATAAATAAACAATGAAGAGATGGTGTTACAAAATACACATAAACAACTTGAAAAGATGATGAATGTGGAATATGATATGAAGGGTGAAATTTCCAATGTGGAAACTTATGCTGAGGAGGAATACACTCGTCATCTCTCTGCCATCAACTTGGTCATCAACCAAACCAGAGATGCAAAAAATACATAGGAGTAGCCATTGGAGCTTAAAGACCAGCTAGCATCATAAGGAAGATACACTCTGTAGGTGGTGCATTATCATGGAGTAGGAGCCTTGAACAGATCTTAAGTGGTCATGGGCACCTATTGGAATATTAACGGATCAATGCATTCATGTGCTGAAGTGTTATGTTTTCATTTATTTTAATTAACTATTTGTCATCAAACATCATAACTATTTGTTATAATGCATATTATTTAAAAGGAAATATAATGGAGATGAATGATTATAATTCGTAATCCATTTTCAGTGTTCAATTGTTGTGTCAAATTTTTATGCTTATTTATTGCTTTGTTGTCTCCAAAGTGATCTTTTCAAGTTATTTAAGTCTGCAAGATTTATCAGGGCACATTTGTTGTTACTGTGTGGATGCTTTGATTGGTTTCTGGTTAGGTGTGAATTAAAGTCCTTTCAAATTATTTACTTTAATTGGCTCCTATTAAGGATTAAAAGTCCTTTTAGAGAAATTTTTTTGATTGGTTTCCATCAACTTAAGAATTAAAATTCCTTTCATACTTCCACAATAACTTGAGGGGATAACATTGGGATTACTAAAGAAGAGCGTTGTAATATCAATTAAAGCAATATAATGGAGAACATCTTATTATCAGAGATTATCCATTACTGTGTTATCATTATGTATTTTTATTATGTTTTCCATACTTATTTCTTCTTATATTTGAATGAATATCAGTTATTGAGCCTCAATATTGTGCTTATGTGAATGAATATGCTGATACAATAAAGCATTTATTGTGGATGTTGGTAGAGGTGTTAATTTTTTTTTTAAATGAGCTTATTTTTCCTTGTTACATGTTCAACATAAAAATGGAAACTATTTAAAAATAATAAAGTTAACAAAGTTGCTTATTTAAATAATTGTGAGTTACGTGCATTAATATTTTATTAACTTTTGTGTCTTCACGAACATATGTTGATTCAAAATGAATCGAAGAAGCATCCAAGTAATCCTATTTTTTTCTGCCAACAATTCATACCAAAGATTGAAAAATTTAAGGATATTGCAATAGGTAATTTGTATCGACACAAATAATATTACTGAAGCATTTCAAAGTTTAGGCCATAAGAATCATACTTTTTTAAATATGGATTGCAAATAATTTTGAAAATTTAGAAGTCTTGGTCATTAAAATTATTGTCTACTACAATGTCATCCAGTGTATCATTGTCAATTTTCACATGTTCTTTCAAGTAATTAATATTATCATCATCATCATCTTGATCTGCATCATCTTCATCATCATTGAAATTTTACTATAGACCATCTATATTGTTACCAGATGTATTTGGATCATCATTTTCTATACCATCCATATTGTTGTCTTCCATAACATCATCTAACTTTGGATTGTTTTCTTCCTATGCCTAAACATAACCATCTTCAACATCATCATGGATGTCAATTTCATGGAAAAATTTAGTGGCGAATCTTCGCCAATTGTCGAATATTTGAAATCAGGACCTCCAAAAATGGCGAATAATACAAGCTAGAAAGGATGCCGAATCGCCAGGTTTTTACAAAAAAATAAATTTGTCTCGATTAATTTGCCAATGCATTATTTTTTAAACAACGCATCATCGGAACTGATTCGCCAGTAGTTTATACTGTAAATACAAATATTACTTATATTCGCCAGTAATTTTATATTCTTACAATTAGTTTTTGGGAAATATCGCCACTAATAATAGTTTACCATTTCATTTTAGGGATATTTTAGCCTTAAATAGGTTTATTATTTATTTCCATTGATTATATTTTTAATTGAATGGCTGCAAGTGAATTTCGTGAATTTATTTGCACGTGCCTTTTAAAAAAAAATTTGAGGCCCGAAATTTGTTTTGGGCCACATGATTAGATTTGATCAGGTGACCCAAAATAAATTTTGGGACTCAACAACCTTTTTAAAAGGCATGTGCAAATAAAGTCACGGAATTCACTAAGTCACGAAATTCACTAAGTGCATATAAAATCGTTGTATCGACAGGACATCCCTAAGTGTCCCACCGATGATGTTCACTCATGCCGATATTCACTCACAAAATGAACTTGCAGCCATTTGATTTAAAAGCTAATCGATGGTAAAATTTCAAGTTTCATTTAGTTTTACTTTTCAAGTGAGATTTTTTAAAAACACTTCATCCGTGTGTGCTCCAATGTTGTCCCCAGACCCTGTGAGGGGGCGTTGCCCCCTCGACCCCCACAAGGGGGATCTACCCCCTTGACCCCCGCCGGTGGATACCGCCCCCGAGCCCCTACTTCAATATTAAAAAAAATAAAAATGGGGGAACTACGCTGACCAACTATGCAAATTTTTAAAGGAGACATTCGCCATTGTAACTAATCGTTTTACTGATTATTCACTAGGATTCGCCAGTGTGATTATTTTTTTTTACCAATTATTCATTAAGATTCGCTAGGGTCTTACAAATTTTTGAATAATGTGCATAAGATTCGCCAGGGAAAATTAATATTTTTTTTAAATTAAAGGAAAGATTCGCCAGGATTTTACACCTTTGCTGAGGGGGGGGGGGGTTTCTTAAAGTTATCCCTTGTAAATTTATTCGATGTTCTCTAATCCCTCTCTCTCATTTTGTTGGCCATCATTATTTTTCTCAATATCCACTAATGCATCATCAAATACATGCCTTAATCTTGGATCATAATGTATGACAAACATCCATTTCGGGTCTAAAATATCTTCATAGAAAAATACTTGCACATGAACAAAATACATAAATTAGACGTATGTTCTAACAATTTTATTGATTAATAAACACATGTATATATTCACAATAAATTATGAATTAATAGATTAATTATCACTACCGCTTCTTTTTTGAGTTAAAGAAATACCCGCTCACAATGAATTGGTAGAACATAAGGCTCCTTATCCTCTGGTAAGAAGTATGAGGAATCTATAGAAAACAATCCACTATGGGCATCATGTCTTTGTGTCCTCTAAAATGCTTCATACCATCTAAACTTAAAAATACAACATTTAAAAGAGCGGTAATCCAACTCAAAAATTTATTGTATTTTCCCAACATATTTTAGATTCCCTTTAATTATTTTCTTATCTTTTGAGCTTGATCGACTGGATTTCTTGAAGTCAACCATGATGCCACAATCGAAGGATCATCTCTTTACATCTACACTTTCTACATGATAATGTTAACCATATGCCTACATTGTTGGATATTTCCTCGCCTGTGAAAGACCATTTATTTCAGTGAAAACAAATATAATGACGAATATTAAAATAGTTAATACTGTCAAAACTATAAGGAAACAACATTTTGTAAAATTTCAACTATACCTTTCTTTCACATCATCTAGACATGTTGATTTCATCTTCTATTATGTTTGAATCTATACCTATATCTTGTATTTGATTTTAAATTTGTTCACTAACCCATTCTAGTGTGCAATCTTTGCCCCATTCCACAAGCAAATCAATGGGAAGTGGAGTATTCTTTGGGTTCGATCTCTTAAACTACCTCCTTGTTTCTAGCACTTCTTCTCTCTTTTTATCATACATATCAATCCATTTATTCATAAAGTCCATGTGGTACAGAATGAACTTGTCAAGTATAGAACTTTTGTCTACACCTATTGCATGTCAACATATTTATTTCAAACTCCAAATTTCATGTTGTTAATTTGACAAATAAATTACAGAGTAAATTAATGATTGCAAGAAAAACAGACACATTGATCATGAATTTACTTACTAATTTGTACTTCAACACCATTATATTGTGGTTTTTCTCCATCAATAATATTTGATGCTCATTTTTCATCCTAGATGTGTGGCCCATCTTCAAAATCCCTACCAAGAAACTCACATAGGAAGAAAAATTATTCATTCAATACATACCCTTCAACCATGCAACCCTCTGGATGTTCCTTTTGTCAAACATATCTCTTAAGAGTTTTCATATAACTCTCAAACAAAAAAATCCACCTCGTTGATATGACACCTGCCAATTCAATGCCATCGACTAGGTGTATAAGTAAATGGACTTGTAGGTCCATGAAACTTGTAGGGATCTCCTTCTCAAATACACATACAATTTCTACAATTTCCTTCTTCCACTTTGGCACTTCACATTCACGGATCTTCTTAGAGGTCACCCACCTAATATAAGAATAGTAAATTAGTATGAACCTTTAGTCAAAAATTAAAATGCAATATAAAATCTCTATGTCTCTCACACATGAACATTTCATATAACCACATACCTTGTAAATGTTGACAATCGACTTATGGTATTCCTTAAGTCAACTGTAAGACATGAATCCCCCCTAATTTCCAGTGGCATGATATGCTATCAAACACATTTATGAAAAAATTCATTAGTAATTTTTTCTCACACAACAAAATATCAAAATGTATTTAGTACTTAATCAATGTTACCAGTAAATGTTAAATGATGATATATAATACCTTCATAAAATTATGAAAATCATGTGTTTTAAATTCTCTGATATGTCCATCAATTGTAAAAGCTTTAGCCAATGATGACTCATAACCAGTAGGTGTCCTTATTGAATGCATGACATTTTTTAGTTGGTCTAGCTCTTGTTTTTTTCAAAATCCATGGAGCTTTTGCATATGTTTCATTTTCCTTGCTTGGCCATAAATGTTTTCTATCAAATTTGCTATGCGAAATAGCAATATCTCTCCTCGAAGACAAGGTGTCCTTCTCTTAGCCCGATATATGTCAAAATATAGAATATGGGACATTTTTAAAGATGTGCATAGGATCTAATAGGGGAGATATTAATAGATCCTTCCAGTAAGGGAGCTCATAAAATATGGATTTCCTTTTCATTCCTTCTGGCATATGAATTACAACTTGTTATGGTTATTGAATTGAATCACCCCGATCAAAAAAATCCTCCCAAGCTTTCAATTCAGCATCTTCATACTTCTTAAGCCAATCACCTGGACCCATAATCATGGTAGGGCCTCTATTTTCAACTTTTCCATCAAATTGATTCTTCTGGAAATTTCTAAACCTATGATCTAGTGGTAGAAAAACCTTGTTGTTTACATAAATAAATTTATGTATATCTTTAGAATACCACCCTTAAAATTGTTTTGCACATCTTGGACATACAAATATCCCCTTTGTTTGAAGCCTTGCAATTTGACAAGTAATGTTAATAACATCAAAAAAATAGTATAAAACTAAGTATGAAAGTTGGGATGAAAAAAATTATGAGTGTAAATACATAAATATTTTATCTTACCAGAACAAACAACAAGTCCTAGGAAATCATGAATAGTCCAACATAGCACACCATACAACATGAAGGACCTATTTGATGGAGGATGTGATATGTCATACATTCTTATTCCTTTCTATAGAAATTGCATCTCATCAATAAAAGGCAAAAGATAAACATCCATATTTTTAACTTGATGTTTTCTTGGAACAATGAGAGTCAACATAAGGTTCTCCTTTCTAACACTAATCCATGGGGGGATATTGTATACTATCAATCTGACTGGCCAAACACTATAATTTGAGCTTAGGAAAGAGGATGGGCACACTCCATCAATTGCAAGACAAAACCTAATACTACGGGGTTCATCTTTGAATTTTATTGGCCATTTTTCCTCTATTTGTTTCATTTCTTTGGAGTCGGCCAAAATTCACATTAACCCATCTTTACTCCTTTTATTTGTATGTCAGTTCATCAATTGTACAAGTGACTTGCAACAAAACATTCGTTGAAGTCTAGGTATAATTGGCATGTGACATAAATCCTTCTTTGGAACTATAGGACCTTGTACATCTGTAAGGTATCTCTTCTCTTTGCATATAGGGCATTCTACCTTGTTATGATACTCGTCTCTGTATAAAATGCAATCATTTTTACATGAATGAATTTTCTTATATTCAAACTCCAAGTCAACCAACAATAGACGTGCCTCTCTACAAGTTGATGGCAACACATTCTCTTCAGGAAATATTTTAGTTTTTAGTGCCCTATAAGATTGTCAAAGATTAAATCGATTGAATGTTTGACTTATGATGAACATGTTTGATATGTCAATCTATACTATGACTGTTTATATACAATATATGGTTTTAAAATCCCCTTAAAGAAATATAAATGAAGTCGATGAATTTTTACAAATTGTGTACACCAATTGACAATAGAAAGTAAGAAATAGACTTCAACTCACTTTAGTAGGATAGTGAATCCTTTGTCTGACCAACCGAATAGTGACTTGATTTCTAATAATATTAATGTGCATGCCAGTTGTGAGGTTCTACTTGCACTCGATTTGAACATGGGTGTCTTCGTTGCTTGCTTGATGGAGTCTTTCAAGTTGTTATCATCAACATTACGTTGGTGGTAATTACCCCTGCTATCATCATTACTGTCAGCCAAATGATCATTATTGTCATCATTGTTTCCATCCCCCAAGAAACCTGCAAGCATTTCATTCAATCCTTCTTCATGCACTGCATATTCACTATTATGATCATCATCGTTAAGGCTAGGTGACATCTCATCAGTGTATGCAGATCTCATCAGCGCTTCAAATTTCTCAAGTGGTAGTAATCTCTTCAAACTTGCTCCTTTTTCCTGGTATGGTTTAATGGATGGTTTGGATAATCCCGTCCAAATCTTAATAACCCAGTTGGATCATGGGTATTAGTATGTGTTTCATCAACATCTTCTACCTATCAACAAACACAAGCATTATTTAATGTTTGGAAACAATTGGATAAATCATAAATGTATCAATTTCAAAGAAATATAATCAAATATGACTTAAAAAATATAAATATAAATTGTATGAACATATATACATCAATTGAATAATGGAACATTATTTTATAGACTACCTCTTTTATACAATAATTTAAATAAAACACAATTTTGACAACATAGTTTATCAAACATCAGTCCACACTCATTTATTATTCTTTGGTTTTCTACCCTTGAGAACATCCTTAGGGAGACCTTGTTCTTCCCTTTTCTTTCATGCAAGAGTGCATTTTAAGAAGGGGTAATCAATCAATAACTCATCCCCAATGGTAAGGTCCTTAATAGACTTGACCATTATCAATCTATCAACCTCTCTTTCCATATCTCCATCTTTATCATTTATAACCTCAACAAATTGACAATTCGGTCTTACATTAGGGTCCTTTCCCTTACTCTTATTTATAAATCCTACAATAATTTTGTGTGTGTATGCACGTCCATCTATATACATAAGATGACCTCTATTAATTTATTTTCCACTTTCCAATTGGAGACGATGTGTATAGATATTCGAATTTAGACCATATGTTGACATGCTAGGCTTATATTTTGCTAGCCTTCTCAATTCACCACTTTAATATGATGGAACATAATATGGCATTAATCTCCTAGTGGTTTGTTCTGAATTGTTTCTATGTTTAGATCCCACATGTACATTTTGGACAATAAAGAGGCCTAGATTTGCTCCATGAATATTGGAGGGTCGTATCTATAGACATGAAAATAATCTTAATCAACATCATGCATCTAAATTTGAATAATTAACATCAAATTCCTCTATTAATCAAATAAATAAATTTATTTGATTAATTCACTAAGGTGCATCATACTTGATTAAATAAATCAAATTATTTAATTAAGTCCTAAAGGTCCTCTCATCTAATTTAATAAATTAAATTGATTAAATCAAATGTCAAAACCCTTAAATTCCTTCAAGTTAATTAATCTGAATTAACTAACCCATAATCCTAATTACCCATCTTCTAGGTTTTGACTCAACCTGGGTCAAACCTAAACCATTGACTAACCCACCCACTTGCACATGAAATTCATTTTATTTAATTATCTAATTACCCCTATTTTCCCCCACAAGGAATATTCCCAAGGAATATTCCTTCATTTACTCCACTTAATTAGCTTTCTTGCCCAACCCATTTCCCTCCAAAATGTCTCAACCAAATTCATTTAATGACTTACAAAGCCATTAATCTCGCTTACACCTCTCAAATCCTCAACCACTTGCACATTCCTCCTCCACTAGCATGTTGACAAGTGGCACCTTTCCATTGGCTCATGTTTAGTCCCACATTCCTCCCATCTCTCCATCTTTCAAACCTTCAACCTATAAATACAAGGCACTTCTACTCCAAATCCATCCACAATCTTAGCATTTCTATTATTGTCACATCTCATCTTGCACTTCATCACTTGCAATCTTTGCATCTTCATCATATTTTGGAAACTCATCACAAGGGATTGGGAAAGGGATCTCTTGCCCAACCCATTTCTCTCCAAAATGTCTCAACCAAATTCATTTAATGACTTACAAAGCCATTAATCTCGCTTACACCTCTCAAATCCTCAACCACTTGCACATTCCTCCTCCACTAGCATGTTGACAAGTGGCACCTTTCCATTGGCTCATGTTTAGTCCCACATTCCTCCCATCTCTCCATCTTTCAAACCTTCAACCTATAAATACAAGGCACTTCTACTCCAAATCCATCCACAATCTTAGCATTTCTATTATTGTCACATCTCATCTTGCACTTCATCACTTGCAATCTTTGCATCTTCATCATATTTTGGAAACTCATCACAAGGGATTGGGAAAGGGATCTCTTTTCACATCAAAGGAGCACCAATCCCCCTATGGGATGGTGGTTTGGCTGATTTATATTATATTTACATATTTAGTTGGTTATGTTGCATATTACTTCATGTTTTTCTCTTCTATGTTTGATCAACAATTTCATAGGAAGTGGTTTATTTGAGTTTGCTAACAATGGCTAATTTGGTATGTTCTATCTATTGTTAGTGATTGCAGATTCTCCTCTCACATTTTGGTGCCCACCGTGGGGCAGAAATATAAAGTCCTTGTTTCTATCCGCCTTTGTTTATTTCATGCACTAGACAAAAATATGAAGTCTCTTTTTCTTCATGCATTATCTCTATTTTTGTTTACATAATATCGATTAATTCTTTAAATAGGGATGCAAAGTTTGTGTCCCTATTCAAATAAGCTTTAAGCATTGCGTAGCCTATAGAGTCTTTATTTTTGTCCATAAACCTGAAGCTTTCAGAGTTTAGTAATATAGTGTCAGCATTTACTAAATGCAAGTATCCTTTGTGAGATTCTTAAACAAGCAACATTTATTTTAAATTTGACAAAAGGGGTTTCCCTCTTTGCAAAATTGGTATTTTTTCTTTATGGTGGCAGACTCTTTCTCATGTGTTGAAGTTTCTATTGAATTCATTGTCCCAATTTTTGATAGCTTTCTTAAATGTGCTTGACAGTGATATGACTTGATCTTAATGAACTTCATCAGACTCTATCAATGTGTACTCATTGTGCTTTCATCAATTTGTGTGACTTCATCTAGGCACAGTGATCAAACTCCATCAATATGTGCTCATTAAATCGATTGTTGTATTTGCTGCCAGACTGCATGATGATCAAACTGGAGATTGAGGCAAGATTTTTGAACAATTGGAGGTCGTGATTACTTCATCTTAGACTAAAACACTTTGTTTGGAGGTTGTGAACCATTCAGAATGATCCAGAACCACAATCTATTAAGTTTGTTGAAATTAACATTTATCAATTACATTTTTACTGTGCATTCTTGAAATCTGGTTTAACATCGATTAAGTTTGTTGATTGCATTTTATTTTGGCAACTGCATTTTAACTATTATTAGATGTTCTATTAACTAGTGCTTTTCACTATTATCTGTATTGGAAAATCTCTAAAGTAACAAAAAAAAATTATTTTCTCTAATTATGTGGTTGTCACTGCATTTTAATCATTTAAAAGAAAATTGAATGAATTTCTTACATTGATATGGCCCCAGGCTTATACAATTGTCTGTTTCATGTGATATGTTCTTATGATTTCCTTAGATCTTGTTTCTTCAATCTTGGTTCTTTGATGCTTAGCCTATATATATATATATATATATATATATTCTTGAAATGCATAATTTGTAGGGAACGGGGTTTGCTATGGCAGTTTGTTAACAGGCACTATCGGGTACGATACAATTCTATATATAAAAAGTTTGTGTCGTTCAAAAAGAACATCTATATCTTTTGCTAGCCATTATAAAATTTCAACAAGTTAAGAAAGAAGTAACAAGTCTATCATCAGATTTACAGTGAAAATCAAGCAATGAATATCTTATAATGATCTCCTTCAACTGCGGTTGTCATCAAAACTCTTTGTATTTAATATTTGTTATCTTCATATTGTTGCTAAAAGGACAGGGCAGTAGCGTTCAAGTCTTATTGCCATGTGACTTGAACAAATATCCACGTATTTATGAAGCTTGACTTGACTTCATTTCTGTGGAGGAAATCAAATATTGCTAGATCTGTCAGATCAACAGTTTAAAGAAGGACAACGCAAAGATGGTTCACAAGTGGAGAGTTCAATGTTGTTTCCCAACAAGTGTGCCAAGAATGGGTTTGGTTTCCCTTGGTAATTTTATTCTTGTTATTGGTTTTCAAGTCATCACTATGGGTCCCATGGATTGGAATTCCAATGATATTTGTTGTTTGTGCGTACCTGTCAACTAGAGTAATTAACATAAACAAATATACTACAAATTTAAGGTGCTTTTATAAATATAATGTGACTCCATTTTGTCTATTAGAAGGACTATGACTCTTACGCAATACCACTAGACGCATGGGTTACGTGGTCGACTACACTAAATATTTCATGTGATGATATTCACTATCATTTGAAAGTACCTAATTTTTTCTTTAATGTGACACGTTATTTCCACATTGTATGCATTGTATCCATTCTTCTTAGAGGGCAAGTTTATTAGTCCAGGCTGTTGTAACTGCATTTAATATTGTTTTGTTGTCACCTGCATTAGTAATAAAACTCATCTGAGCCATCAACATCGATAATTATTCTATCTCTAGAAATATCGGTTAGCATATGAATTTTTTATAAAGCTATGCTACTGTCTAATTATCGTTGCAATAGGTTCCTTTGAATTCACGCTATCATCAGGACAAACACACGCTTCCTATGGTTGTACTTTGGCTACAATGAGTTTCGGCACCTTGAACCCGACTTTTCTTTGACAACAAAGGTGCAACTACTCTTGTCCTATCTGTATGATCTTTGTTGGCATGAATCATTCTTGAGGAAAATCAAATCTTCACTGTGGAAGATCTATGTGTATTATCTTACCGCATATATGATCAATATGGATGAGTGATACATATCTGCCAAAATCATTGCGTTGGGAGGAAGTGTGATACCTTTTGAGAAATATCTTCATGCTTTCCTTTTTTTGTTGCTTTTTCGCTTTATTCATTTTTCCTGATAGTTGGTGTGTACATAGATTGAGTGATGAATGCATCGAATTAAAAAGGGGCATAATACAAAATCAAATTTATTGCTCACCCTTGCCACTCCAATTCTTAGTTTGTCAATTAAATCTACCAATGAGATAGCTTTCTTTTGCAAAGAGCTTTAAAGTCTTTGAAAATAAAGTAGGTGTTCAATATATTGCATGATATTCAGTCAAGTGGGTTTTGAGTACGAGTTCTATTAGAAATAGGGTTGCTATAGAATTAATTCATTTCTCTAGTTGACATCAATTTTTTTGTTTACACAGCGTATGCATTGTTTTTTATTAAGGTAAAAGTAGGTTTTGAAGGGGCCTCGAAACCATTTAATAGTAGATAGAGATTTGATAAAGCATTAAAAGTTCAACAAAATATGAAAATTTTCCAGTAAAGAAAAACCAAAGACCAGTATAGAGACAACACAGAACAAAAAACAAGCAAAACACCTATAGGAAACTAGCCACTAGGCCAGATTTCTCAGGATTTCAGCACCCTCCTTTTCCAAGTTGTCCATGTTAATAGAAACTTTCTCCATGTCCATAGGGGGCTTGTACGACTTCCTTTTCAGATTGGCTCTAGTGTGTTTGCTTGGCCCAACCCCTTCAACCTGGCCTAGATCTTTAACCTCCTCCACATCCACCACAGATTTAACCTGATGAACCCTTTCCAGATTTTCGACCATCATGTTCATCGTACTGGCAGTGGACTTAAGAATTTTGTGGCTCATTTCTAAAACTTTCTGAATAGATTCTCTGACATTTTTTAGCCTCCCCTCAATATCAGAAAGTTTTCCATCGTGATTTTTCTTGAAATGCTCCAAATCCTCCACAGTTTTCTTTAGGCACTCAACCATATATTTCTTTTCATCTTTTTTCCATAGGTCCTTAGCTCTTCCTTTGTCCTTGCTCGCATTATCAGCCTCCTCCACCTTTTCTAGCCTATTGTTATAACCCCTTTGATTAAGCTTTATCTCCTTTATCTCGAAGAAGGCCCACCTGATCAGACGAAAAAAATCAATAGAACCATTGTAAGCAATAGCAAGAATGTCACCAAGATAATTGCGCTCAGCTTTGAAGTAGTGGTCATCTTCCTTAAGGTCACTGGGGTACCATGGCCTATCCTCCCTGTCCGTAGCTAGATAGTTGGACATCTTATAAGAATTGGTGTGTTGGGGTTCCTCTTGATCAATGTGGTAGGAAGGGTCCTCCTCCAATTTTCTTTTACCCTTCCCCTGATGAGAAACACTAGGTGTACCATTGTTATTTAAAAGTGACTTCTCATTAATATTGAGTTTCTCTATCAATCTCGATATTGTTAATTCTCTACATTAATATTGTTGTATATGATCTGAATGCTAACAATTTGAATATTTTTTAGAAGAAAACAACAATTACTAAGCGGGGTGACTCATAAAGGTTGGAAAATGACTAAATAATATTGTTGTTTTCTTTGAGTGCAGAATTAGCGAACTATTGAATTAGCGAACCATCACTTTTTAACATTTGTTTTCTTGGAGTAATCTATTTTCTTAAATGTTTCTTGAATATGTCGATTAATGATTTGTAGATTTTAATATGATAACTAATTTGCATATTTCTTGAAGTAGAAAAGCGAAGTAAATCCAGAAAATATCAATTAGATTTGAGTTGAAGAACTGAACTTAAACTTGACAAAAGCATTTTTAAATGCTTATTGTAATAGCTTGAAGCATCCATTTCCTGCTTTTGTTTTCTTTTTGAGTTTAAAATTAACCATTGATTTGATCTCTTCAAGTTGGTTAAAACTAAACTTAGAAACATACAAGATTTTGATTTTGGGCTAAAATTGAATAAAAAACATCACAATTGATTTTGGGTGCTTAAAGAAAACTCATCATTTCTTTGAGGCTTAAAACTGTTGGCAAAACAAGGATAGACAACTAAGAGGGGGGGGGGGGGTGAATTAGTTTTTACCAAAATCAAACTTATTCAACATTAATCAACCTTAAATCTCTGATATGATAAGTAACAGTGCAAGAATAAATCAATAACACATCAAAGACACATGAACACCAAGATTTTATACGTGGAAACCCTATTAGGGGAAAAACCATGATGGATGTTAGTCCACAAGATTATACCCTATTAGAAGTATAATGAAGAATGAAAAAGGAATGCATTTGCATTCAGGCACACTACCTAGAGCTTACTGCTCAGAGGGAGGTTCACTTCCTTACAAACAATAATCAAATTAAATCCATCTCATGAGTTTGAACTGAGAAATTAACTTCTACAAAATCCTAATTACAGTTCCAGTTAGGCACACAAAAACTTCTACACACTCTTCCACACTCTGCTCAATCTCTTTCACACTCTGCTCTGCTCTTGAATGATTTGACCTTTATTCACTCATGTACATCACTTGCACACACTGAGAATTGACCCAAAATGAGGAAAACAACCATTGTTATATATCCACTACATGGATTTACATCAACTATTTAGTTGGCTACAAATAAAGAATAAATTACAATTGTCGGCCTCAATACATGAATAAATTTTAATGCACACCAACACAAGTCGGTCAAAACATAGTGAAGACCCAAACAAACACCTTCGAACATGCCAAACAATAAAATATGAATCCTCATGGATCCGCAACACACTACCACCATCATGTTAGCCAAGAACATGAAAAATTGAGCACACATCAGAAAAATCTCCAATCACAAACACTCTGATCAATGCAAATGTACAACAATGATAGAGCATGATCTAGACTCATCCATGAACATCATAGGTACATGCGCAACAACTAAAATTATCAGATTTTCGTCCCCTTCTTCCAAGAACAACTGCTATAGTAACAGAATGACTCTAGACACATAGAACTTCATAGCTTCCTCAAATCTTGATGTGTACCACTGAAACTTTCGCACAACATACTAGATAGACTTAACAATAATCCCTTTAGTGTGCACCACCAGAAACTCAACGTCCACAACTTTCCAACATTCTGACCTTCTCAGCTTCATTAGCTGCCTACAATATATTTATTTTACAATTTTCTCAATATCCTCAACATATACAACCTTGAAAAACACCAATGCTAATAGTGTTGAAATCAATGACAACCACATATCAGCAATGCAACCACAACATCCACCAATTTCCCCCTTTTGCATTGATGGCAACACATGATGTGAAAAATAATGCCATCAATCCAACTAACTCTTCTCCAACAATCTCCCCCTGAGATTGTGCACTCTTTTCTTGTTTCCTTCTTCTCCTATGTTTTTCACATAGCTCTTCTCTCCCCCTTTGACATCAATGGAAAAGGTACACATTCTTTGATCACATATTTGAATCATCTGACTACTCCCCCTGAGTAGCAGCCACCACAACAACAATTCGGAATAAGATATGGCTATGAATTGACAGACTGATGCAAAGACCTACATCTTAGTTCTAATCAGGAGGGGAAATCACCCCTAATTTTCCTTTGAGGTACTCAAAAGTATCGTTAGGAAATGACTTCGTAAATATGTCTGCAATTTTCTCCTTGGTAGGTATATACTCCAGTCTAACTTCTTTGTCACTTACTTTATCTCTCAAGAAGTGATATTTGATGGATATATGTTTTGTCTTTGAATGCAGCACTGGATTATTAGAAATGTTAATGGAACTCAAATTGTCATAGAATATGGAAATGGGTTCTTCATACTCAATTATGACATCTCTCAACATTTGCTTCATCCACAATACTTGAGTACAACTATTTGCAGCAGCAATATATTCTGCCTCAGTAGTAGACAATGAAACGAAATTCTACTTTTTGCTTGGCCAAGATACCAACTTCTTCCCTAAGAAGAATGCACCACCACTAGTACTATTCCTGTCATTCATATCTCCTGCCCAATCAGCATCAGTGAAAGCACTTAGGATAAGATCATCATCCCTAGGAGACTAAAAACTAAGATCAACTATCCCTTTCAGGTACCTGAAAATTCTTTTCACAACAATCACATGAGACTCTTTAGGATCAACTTGATATTTAGCAACCATGCATACAACATTCATTATATCTGGCCTAGTCTGAGTCAAATAGAGTAATCCACCAATCATTGACCTATATCTTGTTTGATTTTCTTTAGGAGAATCATCATTCTATGTAAGTTTTCATCCGATTACCATAGGTGTACCAACAGGCTTTAAATCTTCCATGCCAAACTTTTTCAGTAGATCTGTCACATACTTAGACTGAGATATGAAAATTCCATCATCTAACTAAGTGATTGTAGTCCTAAAAATAATTTCAGCTCTCCTATCATTGACATTTCAAACTCATTTTTCATTTCAATAGTAAACTTCATACACAAATCATCATCACCTTCAAAAATAAGGTCATCAATAAAAACTTCAATGATCAATTCTTTATTCTGATCCAAATTGAAATACAAATTGTTGTTAGTAGTACCTTTATTGAATCCAAGTTTCAACAAGTATTTATCCAATCTAGCATACCAAGCTCTAGGAGCTTGCTTAAGTCCATATAGAGCTTTCTTCAATCAGCATACCATGTCCTTTTCATCAATCAATTGAAATATGTCTGGTTTTTCAACATAGACTTCTTCTTCTAGCTCACCATTTAGAAATGTTGACTTTACATCCATCTGATAGAATTTGTAATTCTTGAAAGTAGCATAAGCAAGAAATAATCCTACAACTTCTCTCTAGTAGAAATGAGTAACATTTGCTTCTAGCATCATGGTTCTAGTAGTGTCTAGAACGGTTCTATTTTTTCTTTCAACAAATCCATTTTGTTGAGGGGTCCGGGGAGTAGATAACTGTCTTTGGATTCCATGCTCTTCATAGAAAGAATTCAATTCCCAGGAAGTGAATTCACCACCTCTGTCTAAGCTTAGGCATTTGATCTTTTGACCTATCTCATTTTTTTCCATAGCTTTGAAACTTTTGAACTTTTCTAATGCTTCATATTTTTCTCTTAAGAAAGCAACCCATATAATTCTAGAATAATCATCAATGAGCAACATAAAATACCTTTCACCTTGTAGAATTTTTATTTTGGATGGACCACATAAATCAGTATGTATCAAATCTAGTACTCCATTAGAGCTATAATGTTTGCTTCGAAAAGAATTTATTGTCTGCTTTACCATCTGACATTCCTTGAACATAGTGTGTGTAGGCTTCACTAACCTAGGAAGATCTTTGATTACTTGAGTAGAGCTTATCTTGACAATGTTATCAAAGTTCACATGACACAACCTCATATGCCATAACCAGCTAACATCAATCTGAGCAATGAAACAACTTTCACTAGAAACACTAAAATGAAAGATATCACCTTTTGTCTTTGTACCTAAAGCAAACATATTTCTAGAACTTCCCCTTATTCTTCACTTATCGTCCTTGAATTGAATATTGTAACCCTTGTCTACTATTTCTCCAACACTTAACAAGTTATACTTTAATCCTTCTACTTAAAGAACATCATCAGTATTGTGCTTACCACCAAAAGAATTAGTGTCTTTACCATGAAT
Source organism: Sequoiadendron giganteum (assembly GCA_007115665.2). NCBI lineage: Eukaryota > Viridiplantae > Streptophyta > Pinopsida > Cupressales > Cupressaceae > Sequoiadendron > Sequoiadendron giganteum. The sequence continues at coordinate 268,410,073 of CM021103.1, read as the reverse complement.
CACACCAGTAGTGTTGTCTCCAAATCTTAAAACACCACCATCATTGTCTTCCAAGCTTACAAAAATGATTTTGTTACCAGTCATATGATGTGGGCATCCACTATCAATTACCCACTCATCTTTTTCTTAATTTTTTCTTGCAAGAGCTTTCTCAACATTCACATTAATAGTAGGTTTAGTGGGCACCTAGCCATTTTATTTGATAGCAAGGAATACCCATTCATCTTCATTTCCAGTTTCTTTATCAGATTCTTCATTAGTTACACCTTCTTTAGCATAATAGCATTTCCTTTGAATTCTATTCTTCTCAGCTTTGTACTTAGAAACTCTTTCAGGAAATCTAGATGCAAAATGACCTATTTTACTGCAAGAAAAACATTTGATAGGTAACTTTCCTTTGTACTTACCATGACCTGTGGCTTCTCTTTTCACAATCAATGCTTCCAGTTCTTCTAATTCTTTTTCTTCATCTTCAATATTTTTCATCTCATCTTCACATATTAATGTCCTTTTGGAACACTCTCCCGAATTGTATCTCTATTGGATTTTTTTGGATATAGTAGCTTTGAATGCAGACTCGGTCTTAGGAGTATATTCACCAAATTCACTTAGCTCAAAGGCAGCAAGTTTTCTAATCAACATGTCTCTTGTAATATTTGTCACTGTCCTGAGTTCATCAATAGCATGAGCTTTTGTTTTGTAGGAGGAAGGCACAGATCTAAGTATCTTATCCACAATTTCTTCTTCATCCAAGGTTCCACCGGCACATATAATGATCATCACTAGTTCATTTATCTTTTGAGAAAAAGAGAGGATGTTCTCATCTTCAATCATCTTCATGTCATCCCACTTGCCTTTTAAAATTTGTAGCTTAGCACTTTTCACTAGTGCATCTCCTCCATACAATGTTTCCAACGTTTTCCAGATCTAATATGCAGTCCTCAATCCTAACACATTTGTCATCTTTGAATCTGTCAAAGCACTCAACAATGCTTTAATATCCCTGGTATTAGCTTTTGCTTGCTTGATCTCATCTTCAAAGGATGGACCATTCTGAGGAATAGTATATGAACTCTATGTGATCTTCCAAAAAGGTTCTCCAATGCACTTCAAATGACACTCCATTCTAACTTTCCATAAAGAGTATTTTGTACCATCGAATCTAGGATGATCCTTCTTGTATGATGCCATCTAGGATCACCTCAAGTTGTTAGGCTTCTTCAGAGGAACTAGCTCTGATACCAATTGTTGGAAAAAAAAAGGATAGACAACTGAGAGGGGGGTGAATCATTTGTTACCAAAATCAAACTTATTCAACATTAATTAACATTAAATCTCTAATTCGATAATTAACAGTGCAAGCATAAATCAATAACACATTAGAGACACATGAACACCAATATTTTATATGTGGAAACCCTGTTAGCGTAAAAACCACGATGGATGTTAGTCCACAAGATTATACCCTGTTAGAAGTATAATGAATAATGAAAAAGGAATGCACTTGCATTCAGGCACACTTCCTAGAGCTTACTGCTCAAAGGAAGGCTCACTGCCTTACATAAAATAATCAGATTAAATCCATCTCATGAGTTTGAACTGAGAAATTAGCTTCTACAAAAGCCTAATTACAGTTCTGGTTAGGCACACAAAAACTTCTACACACTCTTCTCAATCTTTCACACTATGCTCTTCTCTTGAATTATTTGACCTTTATTCGTACATGTACATCACTTCCACACACTGAGCATTTCCCAAAAATGAGGAAACAACCATTGTTATATATCCACTACACGGATTTACATCAACTATTCAGTCGGCCATAAATAAAGAATAAATTACAACTGTCGGCCTCAATACATGAATAAATTTTAATGCACACCAACACAATTTGGTAACAACATAGTGAGGACCCAAAAAATAACCTTCGAAGATGCCAAACAATAAAAGATTAATCCTCATGGATCCACAACACGTTACCACCATCATTTCGGCCAAGAACATGAAAACTCGAGCACACATTGAAAAATTCTTCGATCACGAACACTCTAATCAATGAAAATGTACATCAATGATAGAGCATGATCTAGACTCATCCATGAATGCCACAGGTACATGCGCAACAACTAAAATTACCAGAATTTCATCCCCTTCTCCCAAGAACAACTACTACAATAACAAAATGACTGTAGACACATATAACTTCATAACTTCCTCAAATCTTGGTGTGTACCACTAAAACTTTCAGACAACATACTAGATAGACTTAAAAATAATCCCTTTATTGCATGCCACTAGAAACTCAATGTTCACAACTTCCCAACATTGTGACCTTCTCAGTTTCACTGGTTTCCTACAATATATTTATTTTACAATTTTCTCAATATCCTCAACATATACAACCTTCAAAAACACCAATGCTAATAGTTTTGACATCAGTTACAACCACATATTAGCAATGCAACCACAACATCCAACAATCTCCTCCTTTGGTATTGATGGCAACACATGATGTAAAAAATAATACCATCAATCCAACTAACTCTTCTCCAACAATCTCCCCCTGAGATTGTGCACTCTTTTCCTATTTCCTTCTTCTCCTATGTTTTTCACATTTTTGTTCTCTCCCCCTTTGACAACAATGGAAAAGGTTCACATGATTTGATCACATATTTGAATCATCTGACTACTCCCCCTAAGTAGGAGCCACCACAACATCAATCCAGAATAAGATATGGCTATGAATTTACAAATTGACACAAAGACTTGCATCTTAGTTCTGATCAAGAGGGGAAATCACCCCTAACTTTCCTCTAAGGTACTCAAAAGTATCCTTAGGCAACGACTTCATAAATATGTCTTCAATTTTCTCCTTGGTAGGTATATACTCCAGTTTAACTTATTTGTCACTTACTTTATCTCTCAAGAAGTGATATTTGATGGATATATGTTGTCTTTGAATGCAACACTGGATTATTAGAATGTTAATGGCACTTGAATTGTCACAGAATATGAAAATGGGTTCTTCATACTCATTTCTTACATCTCTCAACATTTGCTTCATCCACAATACTTGAGTGCAAATATTTGCAACTTCAATATATTCTACCTCAGCAGTAGATAATGAAACAAAATTCTTCTTTTTGCTTAGCCAAGATACCAACTTCTTCCCTAAGAAGAATATGCCACCACTAGTACTCTTCCTATCATCCACATCTCCTACCCAATCAGCATTAGTGAAATCACTTAGGATAAGATCATCATCCCTAGGATACCAAAGACAAAGATCAATTGTCCCTTTCAAGTATCTAAAAATTCTTTTCACAGCAGTCACATGAGACTCTTTAGGATCAACTTGATATTTAGCAACCATGCATACATCATTCATTATATCTGGCCTCATCTAAGTCAAATAAATTAATCCACCAATGATTGACATGTATCTTGTTTGATTTTCTTTAGGAGAATCATCATTCTATGTAAGTTTGCATCCAGTTACCATAGGTGTACCAACTGGATTTAAATCTTCCATGCCAAAATTTTTCAGTAGATCTTTCACATACTTAGACTGAGATATGAAAATTCAATCATCTAACTGAGTGATTTGTAGTCCTAAAAACAATTTCAGCTCTCCTATCATTGACATTTCAAACTCATATTTTATTTCATCAGCAAAATTCATACACAAATCATCATCACCTTCAAAACTAATGTCATCAACAAAGACTTCAATGATCAATCCTTTATTCAAATCCAAATTGAAATACATATTGTTGTCATTAGTAACATTATTGAATCCAAGTTTCAACAAATATTTATCCAATCTAGCATGCCAAGCTCTAGGAGCTTGCTTAAGTCCATATAGAGCTTTCTTCAATTGGCATACCATATCCTTTTCATTAGTCAATTGAAATATGGCTGGTTGTTCAACATAGACTTCTTCTTCTAGCTCACCATTTAGAAATGTTGACTTTACATCCATCTAATAGAATTTGTAATTCTTGAAAGTAGCATAAGCAAGAAATAATCTTACAACTTCTTTCCAGTAGAAATGAGTAACATTTGCTTCCAGCATCATGGTTCTAGCAGTTTCTAGAATGGTTCTATTTTTTCTTTCAACAACTCCATTTTGTTGAGGGGTCTAGGGAGTAGATAATTTTCTTTGGATTCCATGCACTTCACAGAAAAAATTGAATTCCCAGGAAGTGAATTCACCACCTCTGTCTGAGCTTAGGCATTTGATCTTTTGACCTATCTCATTTTTTGCCATAGCTTTGAAACTTTTGAACTTTTGTAATGCTTCATTTTGTTCTCTTAAGAAAGCAACCCATATCATTCTAGAATAATCATCAATGAGCAACATAAAATAACTTTCACCTTGTAGACTTTTGATTTTGGATGGACCACATAAATTAGTATGTATCAAATCCAGTACTCCATTAGAGCTATACTGTTTTCTTCGAAAATAATTTCTTGTCTGCTTTCCCATCTGACATTCCTTGAACATAGTGTTATTAGGATTCACTAACTTAGGAAGATCTCTAACTGCTTGAGTAGAGATTATCTTAACACTGTTATCAAAGTTCACATGACACGACCTTGTATGCCATAACCAACTTACATCAATCTAAGAAATTAAACAACTTTCACTAGAAACACTCAAATGAAAGAGATTACCTTTTGTCTTTGTACTTGAAGCAGTCATATTTATAGAACTTCCCCTTATTCTTCACTTACCATCCTTGAATTGAATATTGTAACCCTTGTCTACCATTTGTCCAACACTTAACAATTATGATTTAAGCCTTCTACATAAAGAAAATCATCAGTATTGTGCTTACCACCAAAAGAAATAGTGCCTTTACCACGAACCACACTAGAAGTGTTGTCTCCAAATCTTACAACACCACCATCATTTTCTTCCAAGATTACAAACTTGATTTTGTCACCAGTCATATAATGTGAGCATCCGCTGTCAATTACCCACTCATCTTTTTCTTAATTTTTTGTTGCAAGAGCTTTATCAACATTCACATTACTAGTAGGTTCAGTGGACACCTGACCATTTTCTTTGATAGCAATGAATACCCATTCATCTTCATTTCCAATTTCTTTATCAGATTCTTTATCAGTTACACCTTCAGCATAATAGCATTTCCTTTGAATTCTATTCTTCTCAGCTTTGTACTTATAAACTCTTTCAGGACATCTAGATGCAAAATGACCTATTTTATTGCAAGAAAAAAATTTGAGAGGTAACTCTCCTTTGTACTTACCATGACCTGTGGCTTCTCTTTTCACAATCAATGCTTCCAGTTCTTCTAATTCTTTTTCTTCATCTTCATATTTAAATTTCCTTTTGGAACTCTCTCCCAAATTGTATCTATGTTGGGTTTTTCTGGATATAGTAGCTTTGAATGCAGACTTGGTCTTAGGAGTAGATTCACCAAATTCACATAGCTCAAAGGCAGAAATTTTTCCAATCAACATGTCTCTTGTAATATTTGTCACTGTCCTGAGTTCATCAATAGCATGAGCTCTTGTTCTGTAGGAGGGAGGCATAGATCTAAGTATCTTAGCCACAATTTCTTCTTCATCCAAGGTTCCACCAACACATCTAATGCTCATCACTAGTTCATTTATCTTTTGAGAAAAAGAGAGAATGTTCTCATCTTCACTCATCTTCATGTCATCCCACTTGCCTTTTAAACTTTGTAGCTTAGCACTTTTCACTAGTGCATCTCCTTCATTCAATGTTTCCAACTTTTTCCAGATCTGATATGCAGTCTTCAATCCTAACACATTTGTCATCTCTGAATCTTTCAAAGCACTCAACAATGCTTCAATAGCCCTGGTATTAGCTTTTTCTTGCTTGATCAAATCTTCAGAGGATGGACCATTCTAAGGAATAGTATATGCACTCTATGTGATCTTCCAGAAAGGTTCTCCAATGCACTTCAAATGACACTCCATTCTGACTTTCCATAAAGAGTATTTTGTACCATTGAATCTGGGACTATCCTTCTTGTATTATGCCATCTCGGATCACCTCAAGTTTTTAGGCTTCTTCAGAGGAACTAGCTCTGATACAAATTGTTTGCAAAACAAGGATAGACAACTTTGAGGGGGGTGAATCAGTTGTTACCAAAATCAAACTTATTCAACATTAATCAACCTTAAATATTTGATCTGATAATTAACAATGCAAGCATAAATCAATAACACATTAGAGACACATGAACACCAATATTTTATACATGGAAACCCTATTAGGGGAAAAACCATGGTGATGTTAGTCCACAAGATTATACGCTATTAGAAGTATAATGAATAATGAAAAAGGAATGCACTTGCATTCAGGCACATTTCCTAGAGCTTACTACTCAGAGGAAGGCTCACTACCTTACATACAATAATCAGATTAAATCCATCTAATGAGTTTGAACTAAGAAATTAGCTTCTACAAAATCTTGATTACAGTTTCGGTTAGGCACATAAAAACTTCTACACACTCTTCCACACTCTTCTCAATCTCTTTCACAATCTGCTCTTCTCTTGAATGATTTAACCTTTATTCGCACATGTACATCACTTGCACACATCGAGCATTTCCCCAAAATGAGGAAAACAACCATTGTTATATATTTGCTACACGGATTTACATCAACTATTCATTCGACCACCAATAAAGAATAAATTGTAACTATCGGCCTCAATACATGAATAAATTTTAATGTGCACCACACAAGTCGGTCACAACATAGTGAGGACCAAAAAAACACCTTCGAACATGCCAAAAAATAAAATATTAATCCTCATGGATCCACAACATGCTACCACCATCATGTCGTCCAGGAACATGAAAACTCGAGCACACATTGGTAAAATCTCTAATCACGAACAGCCTGATCAATGCGGATGTAAAGCAAGGATAGAGCATGATGTAGATTCATCCATGAACGTCACAGGTACATGCGCAACAATTGAAATTACCATAATTTCATCCCCTTCTTCCATGAACAACTGCTACAGTAAAAAAATGACTATAGACACATAGAACTTCATAACTTCCTCAAATCTTGATGTGTACCACTGAAAATTTTGGACAACATACTAGATAGACTTAGAAACAATCCCTTTAGTACACGCCACCAGAAACTCAACGTTCACAACTTTCCAAAATTCTGACCTTCTCAGCTTCACTGGCTGCCTACAATATATTTATTTTACAATTTTCTCAATATCCTCAATATATATAGCCTTCAGAAACACCAATGCTAATAGTGTTGACATCAATGACAACCACATATCAGCCATGCAACCACAACATCCATAAAAAATGAACTTGTTCTTTCATTGTTTTGTAATATTTTTTTCAATTCCTGTCATTCGAATGCGTATTCATTTCTCTCATCCTTCATGATGATCTTGAGAATCAAAAGAATTTTAGTGAGATTGATTGTCTAAAAGGTTACCTACACATTTCAATTTGGGATTTTTAAAATTGAACAAATCTTGCTAGTGTGAGTTAATTATATCACGTGTGTTCTCTCTTTGTTCACACAAACAAAGATTGATCGAACTACAAATGTTCTTGCTCGTTATTGTTCACCTTTAGAGGGCCTGCCTGGTGGGAAAAAGTAATCACCCCAAGGAATGATCCAACTAGGAACACGCTAAAGACAAACAACTTCCACCTAGTATATAAGTGTGGGTACTTGAGGAAAGTTCAAGTATCAGGAGGATTGTTTCGAAAAGAAGGGAAACAATGGTCTCTTGTTGTATGGATGAACTCCCATGAATGGAATGCATATACTATAACCCTTGTTATAGCAAGCCAAATCCCTATCTGTTTGTTGATGGAAGAACGATCGTTCTGAAGCTGTCCCACATACTTGTGGTTCAAGGTAGAGATGAAAAGTTCATCATGGGAGATTCAAGAGAACTGAAGCTTGGCTAACATGAGAAGTGTGTACCGTGGAGGAAGGCCAGTGTGGTCAAGCTTCTAATCATCCGCTTTGAATAAGCATAGTTGGATTTATCAAAGTGGGAATTCAACAAATATTGTCCCTTTCTATCCTAGGGTTGTGCATCATTTTGGAATCAAAACACATTGCTTGAAATCTCAAAACATGAAAAGAAACATTCAACAAGGTCATCAAAATTCAAACCCTTCGGAAAGAGAAAATATCTATGAAAATCCCACATATTAATGCTTGTTCCTAGGGATTCTATCCTTAGAGGCTTCTAAATATTTGGACCAACATCTCAATTTTTTCTCTCTAAAGTCAACCTAGGAAACTATTGCCTTGATCCTTTGATTTCCACATAATGGACCTTGTAGGATGAAAATAAATTGATACATAGACATTTAGTTTGAAAATTAAGTAAGAGGTGTGGATGTGGTAAAGGCAACTCATTAACCATGTTAAATCAATTGAAACCCACACATGTGCTTGTTTATCTTTGGTCTTATAGAATTTCTAGCAAAAATTGATATGTTGGTTTGAAATACTCTTAGGGAAAAGAATGTTCTTCACTACCTTGGTCTTGCAAACAAGTCCCTCTTAGGTTCAATTAGGATTAAATAAAACACTTCATCCATCATGTTAGGTCTCAAAAACGCTGGTTTGAAACCACAAGAGGTTACCAAGCTCTTGATACGTTTTTGGCTAATGTACAAGGCCAAATGATGAATTTGAACCTTCTTCTCTTTAGGCTTTGCTAAACCTAGGTGGGTGTACCTATGTGAATGATGCAGATTTGAACTATGCTTCCTACTTGATCAATCTATCCGCAATGGCAATTTGACAATGGAAATATATGATCCTAATTTGGTATAAATTGTATAAGCAATATCAAGGTAAAATTCAATATGTTCAATTAATAGATGTGGAATTCTGAAATTTATTTAATGTAACTAAATGAATAAAATGGGCGAGACCAATGCCTTGTTGGGTAAAATGGAGTCAAATGAAAGTCTATGATGAATGGCTTCTATTTGGCAGAAATTATAATTGTTTGGCATACAAATATTAGTTTATAACTTGTATAAACATGCATGATTGTAATTGCCAAGTTCTTCTTAATGATCCAAATGATAATATTAAATTACTATGAATGACTAGAAGGATTTAATCTTTACTTGAAAGAACCAATTAATCATACCACATGAATACAACAAATGTGCATCGATAAATTGATTATATACTTGATATATCAATTTAAATAACAAAGAAACACCAGCCTTGGAGACAACTTAATAATTTTTTCAATTAATTCAACAAACAACTGATAACATAATGGTGCCAGGAAATCAAATTCCTTTCATTGATTCCTCCAAAATTTCATACATGCATCATGGTCCTTTTAAATGTAAGCATTCTTGAAATTATCTATTCTAACAACCTCTTCCCTATCTTTATCTAATCACAATTTTGGTCTTGGTCTCTCTTATGTATACGAGAGGCAACAAGCTTCAAACCAAAAGTCACACCGTTTGATAACAAAAAATGAAATTAAGAGATAAACATAACTAAAAGATATTAACAATAACAAATGAAACAATCTGTTCATCCTCAAGTAAAAACCCGTGCTCAGTCAAGACGTGTTCAAATATTTTACTGTATGATTCTTCCTCCCCATGATGCATGTAATCATTCTTCATCCAAGCCCAGGTATTTTTCCGGCCATCTGTTAACTGTTAGATAGTTCATCCATTTGAACTCCTATGTAGCAATGAGTTTTGCAAGGTGGCTCTTCCATCTGTTCTCCAGCAGGTTCCTGGTATCTACCATGACCTTTGTGTATATGTTATCTAGGGTGACAATTCCATCCAACACAATATGAAGCTTTTCCATGTTGATATCTCCGTTATTATACACATGTGTCAAGCATTGAAAAATGATCTAATCAAATTCATTCCTCCATTCCTCAACACCTTTTATTTGACTGTCATCCTTAATGATTGAGGGGCTGAACATAAACTTTATTGAGTCAAATGAACTCCTATTTTCCACTTTCTTTTTCATGTCCACTAAATATTTATGCTCTTCTATCACTCCTTTTACCATCTCCTGAGTAGGCTTGATTTTTTGAGGAGCATCTGGGTCCCGTAGTGTTGCTTTGTAGAGAGTGGTTAAAGTATGATAAGTTGGTTGCCACCTCTTTTGGAGTTCATCAATAATAGGGGAATTAGCACTTATTAGTTCCAAAGCTTTGACTAGACTACTAAAGCTCTCATGTATTCCACTTATTTTCTCTTTCAGTACCCCAACTCTATACTCCAATATTTTTCTCAGGGTATCCAAGACATGATACTTGACATCTTCCATGTTATGCTTATTTAATTTATCAATTTCATCCTTCAATTGTTGCACCTATGGATCTTCAACTTGCATAGGTGGATGATAAACGACCATTTCATTCCCCCTCACTATTGTATCCTATTGTAGTTGATTTTTTAGCTTTACATTCTCAATGAACAACTTATTTACCTCATCATTTGACAACTTTATCCTTTTTTCATATTCATTGACCCTTTTCACCATATTTTCTACAACATCCTTAGTAAACATTGCAGAGTGCATGGTGATAGTTGCAGCCTCTGTAGGAGTTGTATCTTTCATTGTCATGACCATGGTTGATCCCCTCATTTCTTGTACCACATCTAAAAGCCTAGGCTTCCTTGTATTATTCTTCTTTTTCCACAAAGCAATGGTCTGAGTGGTAGGGTTATACCATGTTCTTAATACCCCTTCCTCTGAATCAAACTCTTCAATTAGCATTGGGTCATCCTAAGATCTAATTTGGTCCAAAAGGAATACTTTGGATAGCTCCATTCCTGGTATGATCAAAATATTACTACTCGACACTAACTCTCTTTCTTCCTAGGGAGTGACATTAATATTGTCAATATTTATCTCAGCAAATGTTTGAGCTTGAACATCATCCTTTTTTGAATCATCAACCCCTATGATATTTATCCTCAATATTTCATCATAGTGCTTCATCTTCATTTTGATCCAGAAATCCTTAAACTCATTGGTATGAATGAAATTAGCATCCTCCATAAACCTCAAAGAAGCAACCACCCTCTTGTCATCTTGAATTTCCTCTCCAAATTATTATGATATCCTAATTTTAGGATCATGAGGCTCCTAATATTTTTTCTCCTATGCTACTTCTTTTATTCCAGTTAAGGCGAGGACCGCACCTTCCTCTTCATCATAACTATACTCAACTAATGATTCAATTTTCTATTTTTTGGCTTGGGGTTCCTGGATGGGAGATGAAGGAGATGAATGTAGAGGTGATGGACGTTGAAAATCAGAGGTGGAAGCTTTGTGTGATGGTTTTTGGGGTTCAGGAGAAATAATCAACCCCTCAGTTTGAGCCATTTCATACATTTCATCATACTTCCCAAGGGTTAGCTACATTCTCTTTAAAAGATTTAGTTCTTCTGCAAAGAACCCCTTGAAACCTTTACCCTTTTCCATTCTCTGTTTCTCCCATTTCATCATTGTGATCCATTTCTTCCTTTCCTGTGCAACATCTGCAAAATAAACTAGATTCCTTATCACATCCTCTTAGGGGTCAAACTCATGTGTAATGGCCCTTTTTGTCATTTGAGTCCTTCTGATATTGTTTATGTGGCCCTTTGGATCACATGCCCTTTCCTTTCTAGACTTGAGGGTATAATGGACCCCATGAATCTTTGTAATTCCTCCAGCACTTCTGACCCAACAGACAAGTCTTCATACACTCTTAAATCAGAAAAAAATGTGCCTTTTCTTTGGTTCTTCATCAAATCATGCTCTATCCACACATTTTCCACATAAACTCTAGGAAACACAGTATTTCCAGTACAAACTTGGGAAAGATGTGTAGTACTTGGTTACACCCATAGACTCTAATAAGTGTGTATTGTGGCATGAGGAACTTGTCAGCATAGTTATGTGTGAAACCTTGGTCTGGCCTGCCTTGCACTGGTCTCATTAATCTCATCAAAGAGTTAGGAAATCTTGGTGTAAGGTAACCCAAAGCGTCTATCAGTCTCACAGAAAATCATCTCTAAATACCACAAAATTTATTTCTTTGCATTTGCTATCCCAAATGTAACACCAATTCTGCACGGGAAGCTTAATTCCATTTTCATGTGTACACAAGTTCATTCTTTTGGTCCATTTCATTTCATTCTGATATAAAATTAAATGACATAATAAAGAGTACTTTCTGAAAGTAATGGGGGCCTTGGCCTCCCTCACTTGAATCAAACCCTCATGAATCTGCACTTCAATCACAGACGCAGAGTCAAAATCTACATTTGATTCGAGATGTTGAATTATCATAGCCATCATTATTAACCCTAACAACATGCTTTCCTTGACATCCACTCCTAGTATTTGACACAATGCAAAGTATTTTTTTCTAAAACACTTGGAATTCATCAACTTGAAAAGGCTCAACCTTAGAAGTAGGGATTGAGATTTTTCTATTGTTATCACCCCTTTTCTTGTGTAAGGGGAGCTCATCACTACGGTAAGTTCTTCTTAACCTCTTGTATTCCTGAACTAACTTTACCAAGTTCACTTTTGTTACTGCTTGTTTGTTAAGATAAAACATTCTATAATAGCATCCCTATTGACATCCACCAAACACCCACCATTTGAAAGTCTGACGGTTTTAGTCGGGGCATGGTAACTATGAGCCAGGGCTTCAATTAGCTCAGTATCCATGAAGACATTAGGCACAATTAGCTTGGCTACATCCAATGTTCATGGGTTCGACGCGGGAACCTTATCATTCCTCTTCTGGTAAAAATACCAGTATAGGTTCCAACCGGATTGGGGTGCAAATGGGTCTCCACAACCCTGAGCTAAATCCCTGAAAACACTCTTTGACCCTTTGTTCACTGACCTAGGCAACAAAGCAAGTAATGGTGATTGCAAAGAGGGTTTATTTGTTACCTCCTATCTCTATTCTCGTAGGTGCCATTATGAAATTTATAGATAAGAACGAGTTGAACTCACCCGCTGATATGATTTGATGTGAAAAATTATATTCGCCTTTCCCCTTCGCGCTTACTCATACTTTGATTTCAGATGTCATGAATGAAAAACTGTGTATTTTAATCCCAAGCTGAATTTACTCCTAATGCATAAATTTGCATGATTCAAATCTTTGTATCAAGCTCATTTGATATTTCGAAGCTAACTGATGTGATAGATATGTTTTAAATGCTTCAATAGTTGCTTTACTGTGTTACCTCACACTACTTTTCTCTCCACTATGGTACCATGGTGTGTTTTGATTCCTTTCCATTAGCTTACTGCTCTACCGCTCATCATCTTGACTCTCTAGCAATACCGTGGTGTATCTTCCACACATATATCAACATACCTCTATATTGCGAGAAACCTCTCACTTCCTTGTGGTATGGCAATGCCCTGTCCTTCCTTTGCTTCATTACCACTTCACTGCTGACTATCATTCTTCTTCCTGTGGTATGGTGGTGTCTACTCTTATTTTTGTTCTCAAGTGTACTGCTCAACTGTAGGTCTTGTTTTGACCCCCTATGGTGTAGCAGTTACCTTTTATTACTGTTCTTTATCTCACTGCTCTGTCGTGGTCTAAGCTCCCACCTTCCACAGTATAGCGGTAAAAGGATATATTGTTAACTATTTTGACCACCGTGAGCCCTCTTGCAAGAGGCCACAGTAAGGAGGTATGAGGTAAGGGTTGCAAAGGGTGGACATTTAGGTAGAAGTATAGTGGTAAAAGGTTGTTTTGACCTTGTGGGTGGAAATAAAGTGATTTTTACAAATAAGAGCATAAAATTTTTGGAATTCTCATGGTAAAACCCTTAGGATTTTATATTAAAATTCTGGTTCTAATAGCGCTTCCAGTTAGGGATGAGTGATTCACCAGTCACTGCAAGAATCCAAAATATCTCTAGGTGCAGACCAAGATTTTAGAGGATATGAAAATGGAAATGTGGAACGAATGCAATGAGAATGAATGTGGAGATGGAAAAGATGGAGATGATCCTATACTACTGCACATGGAAATACAATTTTTTTTTCTAATGAGGGATTTCTAGGATTGTCCATGTGCTAGCAAGTCCTAGTCCCTTTTGATATCCTAAACTACTGTGCATGGAAACGAATTTTTTAAGAAGTTTGTTAAGAATTTTCCATGCACTGGCAATCCTAAATCCTCTAGTATTCCTTAAGAAAATAAGTGTTTTAGAAACTGCCCATGTACTGGAAATTCTTGCTCCTCTCCTGACATATTTTGCAAAAAATAAGAGTCCTCCCCTCCTTTCCTAGTGATAAGAAAAGGACCTAGCCAAAAAGCTTCAAAATTTCCATGCTTTCCATTTTCTTGACATCTGGCATTCCACATTAACACCAAGTCATTCTCCTCAAATTTTCCATTCTTGGATTTTTTTATTAAAAAGGTATTTCATATGTGATTGCAACTTTACATTTTATTTCTGGGCCATTCTCCTCATTTCATTAAGTTCTACAAGTTTCTCCATTCATTCCTCCATCGGTTCATAAATATTTAAATCCTCTTGTAGAATGAAATTGTAAACTGGTAAAAGGTTTTGTAGTGGCATCCTGGCTTGTGTTCCATATACCAGTTCAAATGGAGACTTTTTTATTTCCTTTTTCACTGTAATCCTATCCGCCCATATAGCCATTCTCAACTTTCAATCCCATGCCTTTTTATTTGTATCTAACATCCTCCTTATGATCTTCAAAAGACTTTTATTACTGGATTTTTCCTAACCATTTTCTTGTGGGTGTTAAGGGGCAGTATAAGAAACAATAATGCCATATGTGTTGTAGAAGCTTTTGAATTCATCAGATCTAAAACACATCCCATTATCCATGATCAACCTTAATGGTGTACCAAATCTATTTATGATATTTTCCATCAAAAAACTTATCACCACCTTACTTGTTGCTTGTTTAGTTGGGACTACCTCTACCCACTTAGTAAAATAATCAATATCCACTAGTATCCATTTATGTCCTCCACTTGAATTTTCCTGTATTTCCCCAATAAAGTCAATAACCCATTGGTGAAAAGGGGCTTCTTCCTGTAAAGGCCTAAGTGGTAGGGCTCCTTGATATTTCAATTTTCTTGAGAATTTCTGACAAGCCTCACATTTCCTTACATGTGTAAAAGAGTCATTGAAGACTTTAGACCAGTAATAGCCAGCCCTAAGAATCTTATGTGTAGTGGTTTTGGCAGAATAATGACCTCCACACACCCCTTCATGCATCTCCCTCAAGACATTTTTTGCTTGTGATTCATCGAAACACAACAATAGCATTCCATCCCTATTCATCCAAAATAGGTCCCCTTCCATAAATACATACTTAGATGCTTTCAGCTTCAAAGTTCTCTTTTGATTATCATTCAACCCTTCAGGGCACTTCATGTGTTTGAGATAATATGTTATGTTTGTGTACCAAGGAGTATGTTCAATACTTGCAATTGCATTCTCGTCACCCTCTATATTGCAGATTTGATTTTCCTCAATGTCTGCTTCTGCCATCAGCCTGGCCAAACCCTGTCCCCTTACCAACTTGGTAATCTAAATTTCCATATCAAATTCTTGGATTTTATTAATCCATCTACACATTTTCCCTGTTACCTCTGTCTGTACCAAGATATCTTTCACAACTGCATGTGGGACATAGGCAATTACTTTGGCTCCAATGAGATATGGTCTGAAAGCTTTTGTTGCTTTGACCAATGCAAAGGCTTGTTTTTCCATAATATCATATTTCAACTCTAACCCCTATAAAGACTTGCTGAAAAAGGATACAGGTTTCTCATGACCTTCATCATTCTTTTGTAACATAACAACTGTTGTGGTGTGAAATGAGACAAAAGAGAATATTTGAAAAGGTTTGGTAAAATCAAGAGACTTTAGAATGGGGGCTTCTTTGATGGATCTTTTGATAGATATAAAGGCTTCCAGGGCTTCTGCAGTCCAATCTATATTTTCTCCTTTTTTCAACATCTTGGATATAGGTTTAACAATCTCAGAAAAATTT
Organism: Sequoiadendron giganteum; assembly: GCA_007115665.2. Classification (NCBI taxonomy): domain Eukaryota; kingdom Viridiplantae; phylum Streptophyta; class Pinopsida; order Cupressales; family Cupressaceae; genus Sequoiadendron; species Sequoiadendron giganteum. Next base: position 268,393,997 of record CM021103.1, on the reverse strand, counting down.
GATACAAATTTCCTAACAAAGTTAATTTGACCAAAAAATGATTGGATGGCTTTGATAGTTTTGGGAATAGGGATTTTTTATATGGCTTCTACTCTCTCAGGGTCTATTCTAATCCCTTCTTTTGATACAATATGTCCCAAAATCTTACCGTCTATGACAGCAAAGTGACATTTTTAAGCATTAAGACGAATACCATATTCGAAAGCTTTGATGAATATCTTCTCCAAGTGTTCTACATGATCTTCCGCTCTTTTGGAATAAGCAGTAAGTTAATCTTGGTACACCACCATTAGAGCATTAATCAAATCTACAAATTCCACATCCATGGCCCTTTGAAAAGTTGCCCCTACATTTGTAAGACCGAATGGAATTCTTACGTAAACATATGTCCCCCACCGTGTAGTAAATGTTTTCTTGTATTGCTCAGAATATTTGACTTTAATCTAGTTGTACCCAGAACACCCATCCATCATTGATAGTAACTCGCATCCTGTTACTTTGTGTAATATTGCCTCCATATTTGGGAGAGGATAATTATCTTTAAGGGAGGCGACATTTAAATTTTTGAAATCTACACATAGTCTAATGTCCCCATTTTTCTTTCTTACTGGAACCAGGTTTGAGACCCATGTTGAATGTCTAATGGGTTTAATAATACCTCCATCCCTGAGTTTTGCTAGCTCCTCTTGCATTTTAGGTTCCAAAGTTGGGTTAATAGGCCTCTAATTTTGTTTGAATGGCTTTGTGTCTGGTTTAAGTGGGATCTCGTCTTGGAAAAGATCTTCTTTGTATGCTTTGAGATCCTCATAAGACCCAACAAACACATGTTTGTACTTTCTCAATAATGCAATCAGCATTCTCTTGATGGTTGGACTTATCTTCTTTCCAATGTAGACCATTTTTGGTGCTAACTCAATTCCTAGATTTATTTCTTCAATATCTTATCTCTTGACTGGTGTCTCCTTCATAAGAGAGCAATCATTTCCATCATACACTCTTTCTAGTGCCAAAAGTCCCTTAGGAAGCTTTTTGGTTTTAAGTTGCAAGACTTCCTTTCCAAATACAGTATGTTTCCCATCCACTTCCTCCACAAAAGCATTGAATTCAATCTCTTGAGCCTCATACTGATCTATGCAATGGAGAAATTTTATATGGTCAGTATCATCACTGAAAACATGTCAGTTGTATATGTTGTCTAGGATAGCAGGTCTTGTTTTAAATTCAACTTGGGATACTCCATCCAAGGTAATATCATCTCTTCTCAAGGTTACATTTGCTAAAAAATATTCCATTATATTTTTTGATCTGTCCATCCAATCAATTGAGAAAGCATCAAATAACTCAATTGTATCCCACACAACATTTCTATATTGTTTCAATATTTTGTTCTTTGCAACATATTTTGACCTGATTTGTGAGACAACCAACTCAGAGTCTCCAAGGATAGTTAGCAATTTGATCTTGTGTTTGACATCCATATTTAACCAATCAACAAGGCCTCATATTCTACCACATTTTTTGTACACTCAAAAGTTAGCAAAAATGAATACTTGAATGTAATACCTTCAGGTGATATAAATACTACTCCAGCTCCATTGCCTTCTTGGCTACATGCTCCATCAAAATACATTTTCCACACACCCTGTTGATCTTTAGAAACATGCTTATCAATCAGGTCAGTATTTACCAATTTAGGTTGGGAAGGCTCTACTCTGAAACTCCCTAAATCAACATCACAGAAACAATTGATCTGTTCTTGAGGAACACAATCCACAATCTGATTCATCATTGGTTCTCTATACAATTTGACTTGTTCACCATTGATCGGTATTGCGGCATATGATAAGTCAAACTGTACATTCCCTCCAACTGATGCAGTCCATTGTCTTGACAAAAGAATTCCAAAGTAAGGAGGTGTATCAATCATAGTTATGTCAATAATATAAGTTGCTTGTGGATATGTAGCTAATTTTACCTCTACATCTTTAATAATTCCTATCATAGGGACAATCTTTCCATCCATAGCATAACACTTTCCACCATTAGTATCCACCCACATGCCAAGTTGCTTCATAACTCCAACCAACATGATGTTGATTGTAGCACCAAAATCTATCATACAATTTCTTACCAATTTGTTATTTGCAAGTAATGTGGTGAAGAATGGATCAACTTGTGGAGGATTTATTAGTGCCTCATTTAAATAAACCTCAGGGACTTTTACTTGTTCTAGCTTGTTGTTGATCCTAGTGGTGCCTTTGTTTTCAAGATTTGTATTTTTATCACTCCCACTAGATATTAACTGAATAGCATTTTCCCTATACTCTTTAATCTGCATCATTTCAAGTAATGAGACAGACATCTTTACTTGGGACAAAGATTGTATGAAATCAAAAGAGGCACCTTTTGTTTTGATCATCTTCTTTTTCTCTAATGACTCTCCTTTGTTCTCCTCTTTCTCTTTTTTGTTTGTTTGATTAGAATTTTGTTTGTCCTTATGAAATTCTTTGTTTTCCTCCTTATGAACATACTTTTTTTCTTTTTTATCAGGCTGCTTATTATCTTTCCTTTTTGAAGCTCCCTATGGCATTTTCTTATCCTTTACAAATATTCCTCTTGGAACACATTCATTCTCATTTATTGTTCTATTTCTCAACCAATATTTTCTTTTGGCCTACTCCACTGCTGTGATGGTTAACTTCTTAATTTCTTCCTCAGTCGGTCTCCTTATATTGCATTTATTTGTCAGATATGATGTACTAGGAGAACACTGTTCATCATCACTTTCTTCCTGATCAGAGAGGATTTGTTGTTCATCCATATGGACATTATACCTTTGGTTATCAACATCTTATTCATAACCTCCTCCTTCTAAAGATGAATATCCCTACTCAATGGGGTGAAGAGTGTGAGAGGTTAAATAGATCTTATGATCTTCCTCATTGTTGTCTTCTGGTATTTCCTGAGCCACAATACAATGATCAGGATAGTGTGGCAAGTCACAAACTGGGCACTAAGGACTTCTATTTACCATATATGCCCCTCTTTTCTTCAAAGGATCAAGTGTCTCCTTATTCTTAGGCCTATCCATCACAGGCTTTCCATCCTTCTAGTTTGTATTATACAACATATCATGCAACCTTGGCCTTTCATTTCTATATGTATTTTCTTGCCTATTTGGAGGATTATATTGGGGAATCCTAGGATTATCCCTCTTACCAATCATTCCTGCAGCCTTTCTATTATTTTCAATAGTCAGTTTTATCTTGTGTGCTTCAACTAAATTCCTAGGACACCTATTTCTAAGCTTGTATTCTGTCTTAGGATCAAAAGCTTATAGATAAATACTTAATGCAATAGGATCAGCCAATTTGGATCTAGCAAGTATCTTATTATGTAATTTAGAGAATCTTTGGTTAAATTCATAAGCTGACTCGTTCTGATGTTTTTGGATAGTTACCAATTCATGCAAGGAAAACTTGGGTGCACATTGGTTCCCATACTGCTCAAGGAACTATACATTAAACTCCTGAATGGAAGCCATAGAAGTTGTTGGTAAATTGATAAACCAATCTCTAGCATCTTTGATCAATGACATCATAAATAGTCTTATTTTCACATCCTCATATTGCATATCCAAGTCTTGAATAAATGCATTAAAACTCCTTAAGTGTTCTTCAACTGTGACTGCACTACTTCCTATAAATTTTGGGACAAGGCTTCTCCAACTATTATCCATGGGCTAAGGATATATTTGAAATCCAACCAAATCAAATTGTCTGATCATGGTTGTGTATTGTTGGGGAGGTGGGTTTTGAGGGAGCTAATACTAGTACGATGGATTTTTGTATTGTGTTTGATGTGGTAGCACATATTTATGACCTTGTGGAGGCATGTATTATTGGCCATGTGGGAGCATATATTGTTGGTGAGGGGGTGGATGAGCATTCAGGTGATGTGATGGATTTTTAAGTAGAGCATTTGAGGACTTGTACTGGTTTCCCAATTGTTTTTGTGGTGTTTTTGGTGGATTGGAGAGTCCTACATTATTACTACCTTGTTTATGAGGAGGTATATACTTAGGGAGGTTATCAATCTAAGCCTCATATTGGGCCTTTTGTAGCTTCAAATTTTCTAGTTCCTTTATCGACTAGACCCTTCATTCATATTTTGCTCTCTTTCTTTCCATCTCTTGTCTTTCATGTTCCAACTGTGCATCTATTTCTCGTTTAGTTAAAAACCCATACTTTTCCAGGTCTATATTATCGCCATGCTTATCCTGATTCCCTTCCATTCCATGATCATGTTCATGTTGTCTCCTGATTCTTTCGGCCTCGCATTTAGCCCTTAACTCTTCTTCCTTCTCAGGATCCATTTGGTAAAAAGGATTCGTCTTTTCCTCAGGAGTGTGAGGTTCTCCTGATGAGCTATTTTCATCTGTCAATGTATCACAACGATTATATCTCTCCAAGTGTGGCTTTGATGTTTTATCCTTCTTGATTAAGCACATTTCATCAGACACCTTCTTGCCTTTATCATTCTTATGTGTCAATTTATTTCTATCATTATTAGGATCCTCCTTATACAGGGATCTTCTGCCATGCATGTTGTGAGTAATTTTGATAGTCTGAACTCTAGGATGGTTCCTTTCTGATGTATACTTCACTTTATTAGTTTTAATGCACTTGTTCATTTAGATTCACCACTCACTTTCTAAAAAAGTGAGAAAATTTTGTAGTTCCTTGTTCCCAGTGGAGTCTTCTGCAAGGTAATAACTCTATTATGAAGGCTTGGGTTTAGTTTGACTCCCCAGCAGAGTCACCAAACTATTAGGTCTCAAAAATGATGGTTTGAAACCACAAGAGGTCACCAAGATCTTGATACATTTTTGGCTAATGTACAAGGCCAAATGATGAATTTGAACCTTCTTCTCTTCAGGATCTGCTAAACCTAGGTGGGTGTACCTATGTGAATGATGTAGATTTGAACTATGCTTCCTACTTGATCAATCTATCCACAATGGCAATTTGACAATGGAAATATATGATCCTAATTTATTATAAATTGTATAAGAAATATCAAGGTAAAATTCAATATGTTCAGTTAACGAATGTGGGATTCTGAAATGTATTTAATGTAACTAAATGAATAAAATGAGTGAGACTAATGCCTTGTTGGGTAAAACGGGGTCAAATGAAAGTCTATGATGAATGACTTCTATTTGGTAGAAACTCTAATTGTTTGACATACAAATATTAGTTTATAACTTGTATAAACATGGAGGAATGTAATTACCAAGTTATTCTTAATGATCCAGATGATACTTCCAAATTACTATGAATGACTAGAAGGATTTAATCTTTACTTGAAAGAACCAATTAATCATACCACATGAATACAACAAAATGTGCATTGATAAATTGATTATATACTTGATATATCAATTTAAATAACAACGAAACACTAGCCTTGGAGACAACTTAATAATATTTTCAATTAATTCAACAAACAACTGATACCAAAATGGCACCACGAAATCAAAGTCCTTTCATTGATTCCTCCAAAATTTCATACATGCATCATGGTCCTTTTAAATGTAAGCATTCTAGAATTTATCTATTCTAACAGCCTCTTCCCTATCTATATCTAATGACAATTTTGGTCTTGGTCTCTCTTTTTTATACGAGAGGCAACAAGCTTTAGACCAAAAGTCACACAGTTTGATAAAAAAACATGAAATTAAGAAATAAACATAACTGAAAGGTATTAACAATAACAAATGCAACAAACTGTTAATCCTCGAGTAAAAAACCATGGTCATTCAAGACCTGTTCAAAACTTTTACTATATGATTCTTCCTCCCCATGATGCATGTATTCTTCATCCAAGCCCAGATATTTTTCCTACCATCTACTAATTGTTATATCGTTCGGCCATTTGAACTCCTGTGCAGCAGTGAGTTTTGCAAGGTGGCTCTTCCATCTATTTTCAAGCAGGTTCCTGGTATCTACCATGAACTTTGTGTATCTGTTATCCAAGGTGACAATTCCATCCAACACAATATGAAACTTGTCCAAGATGATATCTTTGTTATTATGCAAATGTGTCAAGCATTGATAAATCATCTGATCAAATTCCTTCCTCCATTCCTTAACGCCTTTTATTTGACTGTCATCCTTAATGATTGAGGGGTTGAAGAGAAACTTTATTGAGTCAAATGTACTCCTCCTATTTTCCACTTTATTTTTCATGTCCACTAAATATTTATGCTCTTCTATCACTCCTTTTACCATCTCCTAAGTAGGCTTGAGTTTTTGAGGAGCATCTGGGTCCCGTAGTGTTGCTTTGTAGAGAGTGGTTAAAGTATGATAAGTTGGTTGCCACCTCTTTTGGATTTCATCAATAATAGGGGAATTATCACTTATTAGTTCCAAAGCTTTGACCAGACTCCTAAAGCTCTCATGTATTCCACTTATTTTCTCTTTTAGTACCCCAACTCTATACTCCAATATTTTTCTCAGGGTATCCAAGACATAATGCTTAACATCTTCCATGTTATGCTTCTTTAATTTATCAATTTCATCCTTCAATTTTTGCACCTGTGGATCATCAACTTGCATAGGTGGATGGTAAACGACCATTTCATTCCCCCTCACTATTATAGCCTATTGTAGTTGTTGCTTTAGCTTTACATTCTCAATGAACAACTTATTTACCTCATCATTTGACAACTTTAGCCTTTTTTCATATTCATTGACCCTTTTCTCCATATTTTCTACAACATCCTTAGTAAACATTGCAGAGTGCATGGTGATAGTTGCACCCTCTATAGGAGTTGTATCTTTCATTGTCCTGACCATGGTTGATCCCCTCATTTCTTGCTCCACATATAAAATCCTAGGCTTCATTGTATTCTTGTGCTTTGTCCACAAAGCAAGGGTCTGAGTGGTAGGGTTATACCATGTTCTTAATACCCCTTCCTCCGAATCAAACTCTACAATTAGCATTTGATCATCCTGAGATCTAATCTATTCCAAAAGGAATACTTTGGATAGCTCCATTCTCGGTATGATTAACATATTACTGCTCAACACTAACTCTCTTGCTTCCTAGGGAGTGAAATTAATATTGTCAATATTTATCTCAGAAAATGTTTGAACCTAAACATCAGCCTGTTTTGCATCATCAACCCCTATGAGATTTATCCTCAATATTTCATCATGCTACTTCATCTTCATTTTGATGCAGAAATCCTTAAACTCATTGGTATGAATGAAATTATCATCCTCCATAAACCTCAAAGAAGAAACCAACCTCTCGTCATCCTGAATTTCTTCTACATCTTCTTTTGATATCCTAATTTTAGGATCATGAGGCTCTTGAGTTTTTTTTGCTCTGCTACTTCTTTTATCTTAGTTAAGGTGAGGACCACACCTTCCTCTTCATCATCACTATACTCAACTAATGATTCAGTTTTCAATTTTTTGGCCTGGGGTTCCTAGATGGGAGATGAAGGAGATGAGTGTAGAGGTGACGGAGGTGGAAAATCTAAGGTGGAAGCTTTGTGTGATGGTTGTTAGGGTGCAGGAGTAGGAATCAACCCCTTAGTCTAAGCCATTTCATACATTTCATCATAATTCCCAAGGGTTAGATGCATTCTCTTTAACATATTCGATTCTTCTGCAAAGAACCCCTTGAAACCTTTACCCTCTTCCATTCTTTGTTTCTCCCATTTCATCATTGTGATCCATTTCTTCCTTGCCTATGAAACATCTACAAAATAAACTAGATTCCTTATGACATCCTCTTGGGGGTCAAACTCATGTGTAATGGCCCTTTTTGTCACTAGAGTCCTTATGATATTGTTGATGTGGCCCTTCAGATCACATACCCTTTCCTTTACAGACTTGAGGGAATAATGGACCCTCATGAATCTTTGTAATTCCTCCAACACTTTTGATCCAACAGGCAAGTCTTTATACACTGTTAAATCAGGCAAAACTGTGCCTTTTCTCTAGTTCTTTATCAAATCGTGCTCCATCCACAACATTTGCCACATAAAATCTAGGAAACACAATCTTGCCGGTACAAACTTGGGCAAGATGTGTGGTGCCTAGTTACACCCTTAGACTCTAATAAGTGTGTATTGTGGCATGAGGAACCAGTCAACATAGTTATTTGTGAAACCTTGGTCTAGCCTCCCTTGCAATGGTCTCATTACTCTCATTAAAGATTCAAGAAATCTTGGTGTAGGGTAATACAAAGCGTCTATCAGTCTCACAGAAAAATCATCTCAAAATACCACAAAATCACTTCTTTGCATTTTATATCCCATATGTAGCACCAATTCTACACGGGAAGCTTTATTCCATTTTCATGTGTACACAGGTTCATTCTTTTGGTCGATTTCATTTCATTCTGATATAAAATTAAATGACATCACAGAGAGTACTTTCTAAAATTAATGGGGGCCTTGGCCTCCCTAACTTGAATCAAATCCTCATGAATCTACTCTTCAATCACATTCAAACTCTACATTTGATTCGGGATGCTGAATTATCATAGCCATCATCATTAACCCTAACAACATGTTTTCCTCAAAATCCACTCCCAATATTTGACACAATGAAAAGTAAGTTTTTCTAAAATACACTTGGAATTCATCAACTTGAAAGGGATCAACCTTAGAAGCAGGGATTGAGATTTTTCTATTGTTATCACCCCTTTTCATGTGTAAGGGGAGCTCATCATTACTGTAAGTTCTTCTTAACCTCTTGTATTCCTGTTCTAACTTTACCAAGTTCACTTATGTTATTGCTTGTCTGTTAAGATTAAAACATTCTATAATAGCATTCATGTTGACATCCACTAAACACCCACCATTTGGAAGTCTGATGGTTTTAGTCGGGGCATGGTAACTATGAGCCAAGGCTTCAATTAGCTTAGTATCCATGAAGACATTAGGCACAATTATGTTGGCTACATCCAAGGTCCATGGGTTCGACGCGGGAACCTTATCATTCCTCTTCTGGTAAAAATACCAATATAGGTTCCAACCAGATTGGGGTGCAAATGGGTATCTACAACCCTAAGCTAAATCCCTGAAAACACTCTTTGACCCTTTGTTCACTGACCCGGGAAACAAAGCAAGTAATGGTGATTGAAAAGAGGGTTTATTTGGATTTGCTTCATCTTTCTTAGCTCCTATCTCTATTCTCTTAGGTTCCATTTTGAAATTTAGATAAGAACGAGCTAAACTTACCCGGTGATATGATTTGCTGTGAAAAATTCTCTTCACCTTTGCCCTTCGTGCTTGCTCATGCTTTGATTTCAAATGTCGTGAATGAAAAAAAACCAAATTATTTTGTGTATTTTAATCCCAAGCTACATTTAATCCTAACCCATAAATTCGCATGATTCAAATCTTTGTATCAAGCTCAATTCATATTTCGAAGTTGACTGATGTGAAAAATATGTTTTAAATGCTTCAGCGGTTTCTTTACCGCATTACCTTGCACCACTTTTCTCTCTGTTGTGGTACCACGGTGTGTTTTGATTCCTTTCCATTAGCTTACCGCTCTACTGCTCATCATATTTGACTCTCTATTGGTACCATGATGTATCTTCCACACATATATCAACATATCACTATATCGCAGGACACCTCTAACTTCCTTGTGGTATGGTGGTGCCTTGCCCTTCCTTTGCTTCATTACCACTTCACCGCAGGCTATCATTCTTCTTCCTGAGGTATGGTTGTGTCTACTCTTATTGTTGTTCTCAAGTGTACCGCTCAACTGTGGGTCTTGTTCTGAACCCCCGTGGTGTAGTGGTTACCTTTTATTACTGTTCTTTATCTCACCGCTCTACTGCAGGCTAAGTTCCCACCTTCCACAGTATAGCGATAAAAGGATATATTGTTATCTGTTTTGACCAAGATACCGTGAGCCCTCTTGCAAGAGGCCATGGTAAGGAGGTATGAGGTAAGGGTTGCAAAGGGTGGACATTTAGGTAGTGGTATAGCGGTAAAAGGTTGTTTTGACCTTGTGGGTGGAAATAAAGTGATTTTTACAAATAATAGCATGAAATTTTTGGACTTCTCATGGTAAAACCCTTAGGATTTTATATTAATTTTTTTGTTCTAACACATCCCAAACATTTATCATCTCCATCCCACAAACAACTTGAGAGCTTTGGAAACATCATTATCTAGACTTGGGTACATCATTAAACCAAATCAAAATCACCTTGTTTAATTAGAAGAGTGAGAATGTATCCTTTCTCATACCTCTAGTTAAATTAGCACCCATTTGAACAAGCTCATTCTAAGGTAAGATCTAACATCTTATGGTTTACAAATTTCATCATCCAAATCAAAATCCTAGTCTAGCATTTATCCAAAGTTCTTAGAAGTTCAAACACCCATATCATTCACCCCTTTCATCCTTCATCTCATCATTGGTCCTAAACACCTTAGAGGTTCACTTTTGCAACAAGGTAAAAACACAAGACAAACATGGAGTATAAACTTGATTCATAGATCATGAGTGATCTAAGTCAACCAAGCTATCAAAACCTTACAATGCCAATTGATTATCAAAAATCAAATTTATACAATCCATACATGGCATCATTATCTCCTACAAACTTTAATGATACAAAAAATGTGAGTGTTCCCAATCTGAATTTTGGACCACCTTTCCCTATGGTATATTTAAGTCAAAGTCAAAACTTATAAATCTATCAACCAAACATGAGTCTTCAACAAAACAACATTATCCCATCCAATCTGTGCATGCCAAATGTGAATATACCAAATGCAAGCTTATCAAACATGAATGTATCAAATACACACTTGGTGAACTTTGGGATAGATATGTTTGAAAATCACACCAATGGTGTTCAAAGTTCAAACAATATGTTAACGACTCCATGTATTAATCCAAGTCAAGGTAACACCATGCAAAATCAAAGCTACCTAAATCAAGGCAATGTGATTCCCAACCACAAAAATGTTCCATTTCAATATATAATTCCAAATCTAAACATCATCCCAAATCATAACATTGTCCAAAATCAATTTTTCCATGATCCCATGCAAACACCACAAGTATACATTCCAAATCTGCTTGAAAAAAAAACAAATCAACTATATCAAGGGTGTCAAGATCAAATTTTTTGAGACCAAATTGCTACACTTACTAAAATAGTTGATTCATTGCACCAAGAGACATCTCCACCCCAAAATCAATACACTCTTCCATTGGTTGAACCATGTCATCAAATCATTGGGTTGTATCCCCAACCACATCAAGAACAATATCTCCAATGTCAAGAGGTTGGATATAAAGACCAAAAACATCAACAAAAAACCCAATCACCACATCTCAAAGATCAATCACCACATCTCCAAGATCAATTACAACAAGAATTACCTCAAAAAGCAAAAATCTCACAAGATCACAAATGTGAATACACTCCATTTGGAGTGACGATTGAAACAGTGCTAAGAAAGCTACTTAATGCAAAACTAATCACTCTTCCAAAAGTAAGTGCTTTCAACTATGTCCTAAACTTCCCTTGGAATAGGGGTGGATCTTATTGTGAGTATCATAGAGAAAATTTTCATAAAACGTCAAATTGTATTCAACTCAAATATCTCATCCAAGACCTTATTGATCAATGCAAAATAATTATTGAGGCCAATGATCATGATTTAAGCACTAGTGATAATAGTGACAATCTTTCCACCTCGATTATTGAAAACAATGATCAAAATCTATCCATCAATGAGCACCTTGAAGATTTTTCTACCTCATCCAATGATCAAATCAACATACATCAAGAGTCATTTTTCAATCATGATCAAAATCCAACAACAATACCCAACAATGATCCAATTCAAGAAATGTTAACATCATTGATCTTATGGTTGAAGACATTGAAAATCTCTCCACCACAATTTTTGAAAACGATGATCAAGATCTATCCATCAATGAGCACCTTGAAGATGTTTCCACCTCACCCAATGATCAAATCAACATACATCAAGAGTCACTTTTTAGTCATGATCAAAACCCCTAAAAAAGTGATCTATTTCAAAGAGTGTTAGAATTATTTAATTCTATTGACATAATCCATGATCTATCGACCAATGATCATTTTGAAAATGTCTCTACATCAGCTAACAAGTTAGAGGAAATATCTCAAGAATTTATTCCAAAGCATGATCAACATATTTCACCAAAGTCTAGCAATGGTCCTTTCCAAGACATATTGACATCCTTTGACCTCATGGTTGTAGATACTAAAGGGAACCTCAACTCAAAATTTGATCCAAATCCACTCAAAGCTCAAGAGGATGTTGAGCCACTTCCCATTCCTAATGAAGATATCCAAGAACCCTTTATAATAAATCCATCCTTTAAAACGGATCCATGTCAGGAAATTGATCCAAAGCATGTCGAAAGCAATTCTGAAATCATTCAAGATCAAGAATTCATATCTCCAAGATACTACAATCATCTGATGGCCACTCTCCTATCTATACAAGATGTCACAAAAGATGATCATATCCATATGGCACATACTCCTCCATCTACCAATGAGATGCTTTCTTTAGATGGACACGTAGATGATCTTCATTAAAGGCAAGAGTCTCATACTCTTGACATCATTACCAAGGAACAAGAGTCTCCTACTCTTAACATTTGTACACATGACCAAGATATAGAAAAATCTAGAGACATGTTAGAAATGGATCATGAAGAAGGCTTCTACAGAAGTTGTGAATCATAAACATATTGTGGAGACATATCAGAAATAGATCATGAAGAAGGATTCTACAGAAGTTGTGAATCAGAAACATCCTATGTAGACATATCATAAATAGATCATGAAGAAGGATTCTATAGAAGTTGTGAATCAGAAACATCATGTGAAAGCATATCAAGAATGAATCATGAGGAAGAATTTTGCATGGACAGTGAATCATCGGCACCTCTTGAAGAAGCATTAAAATCTAATATTTTACAAGATCGAGCCAAAGACATCAATAAAAATGTTATCCCACATATGGAGGATCCTATCACTTATAAACTTGGATCACTTACCTTTTTTAGGGCAAGCTATTTTATCAATGAAGAATCTATCACCTTTGAAGATCCACAATAGAGTAGAGAAGGATTAACATCTCGTTTCCAAGGTAAATCATATCCTATTGCAAGTAAAAAAATTCAACAGATGAAGTATCAAGGTAGAGGATTCGGCCTACATGAATAAGGTATCTTAGAACCGGTGCAGATTATTAGAAATCCTAAGCATCATGGTCTTGGTTATTCAACAATTAAGGGATCTAAACATATTAGTGATACCTCTATAAAACTGGGGGAAACTTCGTCTCAAGAAAACATCAACATAGGCAGCACGAATAATCCTTCTGATGAAACTAATGCCAATACTACAACCAACCATGTCATGAATCTTCATCCACCCATCACCCCATCCACAAATTGGGACCAACATCAAAATAAATATTTGAATCAAAGCACAAAGAACACTATCAAAGAAAAAGAAACTAAGGAACATAATGGACAAATCAAATACACATGGATACCAAAGAATACAATGAAATATTATCCCTATCAAACTCCATTAGTCAAAGAAACTATGGGGAAAATAAAACAAGGGAAAAGTATCCATCAAAGATGTCCACAAAGGAAAAAGAAAGCTTCTCAAGTAACGTACAAAGTATATCAAGTTGGTGGTCCTAAATCTATGCACACTTTCGTATCCATCCATCATTTCTCATCTTCCCAAGTTTGGAGAGTCAAAGGTCCCAAGTTGTCAACCAATCCATCTCTTGTTCCTAAACACACAACACCATTCACTCCTCCATGCATGATATCCAATTCTCACATTGACCATGTATTGGCAGAAACCCTTCATCATAAGGATTCAGAAGGCATTCTATCACGATGTGCACACAAAGACAAAGTTAACTTTGGTATCAACAAAGTAGATCATGAATCTCAAAATTTTCATTCAAGTACACGTATCTTGGCAAAGCAACTTATTCAAGCAGGGTATCAGTGTCACATTATGATAGAAGCATCAACGTTAATAGTACCAGGTGGTTCATCATGAGCTTAAAATCTTTTCACAAAAAATCAAAAAATCTTGAAAATAATTTAAAAAAAAATTGTCCTCCAGTGAAAACCACTATGGTGGCACTTTAGACAGGTACCATGATGAAAACCTGGCAAACATGCATCATGTGTAGAATCAAGCATCTATGTGTGCCATTTTAGGAGAAATAATCTTATCACATCCATAATAAAGCTAGCATTCCATCCATCTTATCCATAATAAATCCATTCATCCATGCACCATTCATCCAATCCATCTACATCCATCTTCTACATTATCTTGATCTTGATAAAATTTTGGTGTACACTTTACACTTTCTTATGGTAAACATCTTGACATGTGTCATTTTCATTGATCCTATCCTATCTGAGTCTTGAATCATTATCCAAATGAGCATCCTTTGTTTGAACACCTTATCTTGTCACAAGATAATCCTTGGCATTCTTTGTGTGCTTACCATATCCATTCATCCATCCATCTATCCCATAATCCACCCATGGCCTTTCAAAAATTTCTAGACACTAGGGGAAAATATTTACATCTTTCTTTGGGAATCAATCTTGATCTATATTCTCCAACTTATGTGGTGATCCGAACATTGGAAAACACAAAATCAAATTGGTCAAATCATTTGTGAGCAAAAAAATTGAAATCACTAGCCCATGACATATTTTGACGAGAAGATATTCCTTATCAAGCTTTATCTTTCATCAAACATCAATCCAAACAATCAATATCAGTCACATCTAACTTTCACTTCAGCGCCACATCAAATCATTGAAACATTTTTTTTTCCAAATCAAGCTTCAAACTCTTGATCAATCAAATCCAATCAATCCATCATCATCTCGGGATATCCTTCCCAATCCTCATGTTGCTTAACACTATCCTTCCATTGTTGTGTATCCTCAATGATGCTATCATCACAAATCCATCAATCTGATCAATCAAACCTAGATTGATTTTCAAAAAAATCCAAAAACATATCACTAATATCATCAAACATATCCATATCCAAATCGTCAAAATCATGCAAAAAAAGAACAATCAAAAACCAAGAAAATCCAAAAACATCCAAAACATGTCAAAATCCCAAAACAGGTCAAAAATTCAGAAAACACCAAAAAATGGTATACGAACTATGTCATCACTAAGCTTAAACATAGGCAAGGGTAATCCTTGATTGGCCCCCGAGACACAAAATCCAAAAACATTTGAAAATTTGAAAATTAAAACATTTTTAAAACATCTTGAAAATACCAAAAATAGCCTCAAAACATTCAAAAAAATCTAAATTTTTGCAAAAATCTATCCATTCCATCTCTCTTTCACCCGAAATAAACATTCACTCATGATAAATCGATCGTCACCTTCACCCTTTGGCAAAACAATCAGAAAGCAAGTTTAGGAGTCAAAAGTGTGTTCTCAAACATCAAGGTCTTAAGTCTAGGTCATTAGGTAAATAGGTTGGTCAACTCTTGGTATCACTAGCTGATTATCCAGTCAATCTCATCATCATCTAATAACATCATTTCCTAGGATGAATCACTCCTACAATGGACATCAACATCAGATGCCACCGTAGTTTAGTCTTGGCTAGCGATATGAAGAATATTGACTTGTTTGTGTACTTGATCTTTATCTTGTTGATTCATCTTATTGCGCTCATTCCAGTGACCTCTCGATGATGTCTAATCAAACGATTTAGAGAGAAAGGAATGGGGCATTGATCTTTATCTTTTGTATGATGTGCTTGTTGGATATTATTGTAATATAACCTTGACGAATACTTGCTTTATTGGGTATGGATGAAAGGTGTTTTGGACAACTTGTTGACTATTGCATTGATAGGTTACAACTTTCTGTTCTTTGGTTTGAGATGTTTGAAGCTTCTGAAGTACATCCTAGTAAGGTTTTTGTATGTCAGGTGTGAAAAATAATACTCCTATTTGTTTGTCATGTCAAATTCCATCTCACTAGATACAATATCACCCTCGTTGTCTGTACCTTGATGCATCGTATCTATTTGTGTTATCAAACATAAGGAAAGTTATGCTCTTTACTTCTCCCATCCCTGGATAAGAAATACATCATCATCATTCATCTTCATATCTAATAAATTCTCAATGACTCATAGACTTGTTGGACTTCTACATCTTCTTGGATTCAACGGTTGATCCCTCTCATTCTTCTATCCTCTTTCATGCTAACATAGTAATCATTTCATTGATGCATCCATCCTACATTTATAAAACATCTGCACTCTCATCCTACATAATCATGTCATATCATCCTAGGAAAATGTCATCCATCTCATCCATCTCACATGCATTGCATCATCATTTAAGTTGTTTAGGATAATATAAATTTTTTATTCTAAGTATCTTAAAAAAATCTCATTTGCATCATCATCATCATATAGATCTGTTATTCTAACCATTCGTGCATCCATATTGAACCTCTTTATCGCAAGATTGACCCTCAAATTTAACTTTTTGCTCAATCTCTCAAGGGGGTAATGTGCCAACGTACTTCTTTTCGTTGGGGCATTCAAAAAAATCATAAAAATTTTGAATTTTGATTTTGGTGGCATCATTCTTTGAACCAATGCAGTAGGTACATTGCTTCAAAGAGGGGCAAAATCTAGACATGAAAATAATCTTAATCAACATCATGCATCATGCATCATGCATCATGCATCTAAATTTGACTAATTAACATCAAATTCCTCTATTAATCAAATAAAGTAATTTATTTGATTAATTCACTAAGGTAAATCATACTTGATTAAATAAATCAAATTATTTAATTGTCTTAAAGGTCCTCTCATCTTATTTAATAAATCAAATTGATAAAGTCAAATGTCAAAACCCTTAAATCCCTTCAAGTTAATTAATCTGAATTAGTTAACCCATAATCCTAATTACCCATCCTCTAGGTTTTGACTCAACCCGGGTCAAACCTACACCCTTGACTAACCCACCCACTTGTACATGAAATTCATTTTATTTAATTATCTAATTACCCCTATTTTCCCCCACAAGGCATATTCCTAAGGAATATTCCTTCATTTACTCCACTTAATTGACTTTCTTGCCTAGCCCATTTCCCTCCAAAATGTCTCAACCACATTCATTTAATGACTCTTACAAATCCATTAATCTTTCTTACACCTCTCAAATCCTCAACCACTTGCACATTCTCCAAAATGTACTCATTCCTTCTCCACTAGCATGTTGACAAGTGGCACCTTGTCATTGGCTCATGTTTAGTCCCGCATTCCTCCCATCTCTCCATCTTTCAAACCTTCAATGTATAAATACAAGGCACTTCTACTCCAAATCCATTCACAATCTTAGCATTTCTATTATAGTCACATCTCATCTTGCAATCTTTACATCTTCATCATATTTTGGAAACTCATCACAAGGGATTTGGAAAGGGATCTCTTTTCACATCAAAGGAGCACCAATCCCCCAATGGTATGGTGGTTTGGTTGATTTAGATTATATTTACATATTTAGTTGGTTATGTTGCATATTACTTCATGTTTTTCTCTTCTATGTTTGATCAACGATTTCATAGGGAGTGGTTTATTTGAGTTTGCTAACAATGGATAATTTGGTATGTTTTATCTATTATTAATGACTGTAGATTCTCCTCTTAGATTCTCCTCATTTACGATAACATTATGAATGGTGATCCTAGACCTGCACAAACACAAAGAACAAGCACGCAATTAGCTCAAAATGCAAGTTAGGAACAACATTCCCCATGAGATTCATTTGAAACAAGAAAACAAGAAATAATGTAAAGAACACAATGAAAGAAGCTATCAAATCCTATTCAAATGAACAAACTCTCAATCCCATGGGGGAATTGGTGCCATTTTGATGTGGAAAATGGCCCTTTCCCAATTCCTTGTAAGCTTTGATGATCAATGATGGAGATTGGATGCTCCTTGATGATATTTCTCCATAACCTAGCTATAATGGATGAAAATGGATAAGTATGGATGAAGATTGCTCAAAACTTGAAGATAATTATGTTGCATAAAGTTGTGGATCCAAAATTCAAATGAGAGCCTTCTATAAATAGAAGAGATGATGGAGAAAAGAGGCAAAAGGGATCAATGTGGGACAAAAGACCAACTAATAGGAAGAGGCCACTTGTCAACATGTGAGTGGAAGAGCAATGAACACATTTTAATGAATGTACAAATAAATGTGGTTAAGTGGAATTTGAAATTAGTGAAATGACAAATTGGAGGGAGAAAGGAATGGATTAAATGCCACTTGGCTCAAGGCAAAGGACATGTAAGAGGCCTTTAATGCCTTGTTGGATGTACTCATCCCTTTTGGAGGGATTTTTTGAATTTGAGGAATATTCCATCATTGATGCCATGTTGAGAGAAAATAGAAGAATTTATAAATCAATTAAATTTATTTATTTGTGCAAGTTGCAAGATCTAGAGGATTGGAGTGTTTAGGATTGAGATTAATCAGGATTTGATTAATTTAATAGGAGATTAGCTGATGTGACAATTTGATTTAGATTTTAGGATTTAAATAAATCAATGTTGAGAGGAAAATAAATTTAGATTTAATTAAATAAAGTTTAATTTATTTAATTAAAGAGAATGGTGTTAGTGCTAAATCAAATAAAGATAGATTTATTTAATTCAAAGGAGATGACTTTAGAGATTAATTAAATAAAGTGAATTATTTAATTAAAAGAGAGACTATAAGATTAGTTAAATAAAATGATTTATTTAATTAATGGAAGAGGATGACTTAATCAAATAAATTTGATTTATTTAATTAAGAGATGAATTTAATTAAATAAAGATTATTTAATTAAATGACTAGCCGAGGAGATGATTCAGGACGAACTGGTGTTAGTAAGATCAAGATCAAATGTATAGGATCAATCTGTATGTTTTTCATATCTACAATATCATGTAGTTTCCCCAAAATTGAAACACCTCGTACACTCTAGGTAGTTTTTGATAACTAGGCCAAGCGCAATATAGGCGACAATCAAATGTCTCTTTGTAAATTGATCTCAAACTCAGGGGAAAGTCATCATCTCCATCACATTCATTCTCATGGGGTATGTAGTCCACCTTCCCCATGTCTTTAACTAAATTATGCATCTTTAAACCGGTTCTTGTTCTGTGACTTATTTTCATCAATTCCTCATCTTCTGGGCTGGTATATTGGCACATATTTTTGTTAGATGTATCATCTGATAAATGATCATTTCCCTCTAGGCTAGAAGTCAGTGATCCAAGAAACTTTAAACCAATAACTTTATCCTACAAGTATCCATTGAGAAAAAAAAAAAGGTATTTAAATAATATAAAACAATGTTTAAATGAAGTATACATGTTATTTATATCAAATTGTAAAATTCCTTACCACAATTCCTATTAGATTTGAATTGATTGTAAGAGGCATACTACTAACTGGAAGCTCATCATATATGTAATGTCTTTGTACAAATTCTCATTTGAATTTTTTCTTTCCACGATATACAGAACATCCACAAACAACAATTTTCTCAAAGTATTCATCCCATGTACTATAGTCCTGACCAACCTCTTGTTCAGTGCAATCATCTGTTGTGTTTGGAAGATCCATTTTCATATCCTCTTCCATCCACTATCATTTACATGATTTAATATTTTTAGGTTCACATCCACGTACATACCTTCTTCGTTTGCTCCAATCTCCATCTAAAATAATCAACAACATGCATTAATTTATGTCAATATTGGATAATACATTATAAATTTCAATAATATTGTGAAAAAATATAGACGTATCACAAAATGCCATCAGATCATTTTTTCCTAAGTTAAGTCAAAATTTGAGTACCTGATGTCCCGCTTCATCCATTTTGTCCTCATTTGATATGACACGATTTGTTGCCATCGCCTCGTCTCGCCCCTATAATACACAACATAGTAAATAATGTTTACTAAACCAATTATATCATTTCAACGAATATTTAATCCAACAAAAAACCTCACTTTAGTCATATGTTTTCTCAAAGTATTCATCCCATGTACTATAGTCCTGACCAACCTCTTGTTCAGTGCAGTCATTTGTGGTGTCTACAAGATCCATTGTCATATCCTCGAACACCCACTATCGTCTACATGATTTAATAGTTTTAGGTCCATGTCCACGTACATATCTTCCTCTTTTGCTAGTTGAATGCTCAAGCTCTGCATTTCCTCCAATCCCCATCTAAAATAATCAACATGCATTAATTTATGTCAAGATTGGATAATACATTATAAATTTCAATAATACTGTGAAAAAAGATGGATGTATCATAAAATGCCATTAGATCATTTTTCATAAGTTAAGTCAAAATTTGAGTACTTGATGTCCTACTTCAACCATTGTATGCTCATTTGACATGACATGATCTATTGTCATTGCCTCGTCTCGCCCCTATAATACACAACATAGTAAATAATGTTTAGTACACCAATTATATCATTTCAACGAATATGCTATCCAACAAAAATCATCACTTTAGACATATTTGACATATATTTCACACTTTAGATGACTCATCTAGCTGTATAGGGGTCATTTCTAAGTTCACAAATCTAACCTCTATTAGTTTTGCACCCACAAAATTGATATGGGATAAGGAATAGATAAAATAGGGAACCATGATTGCTCCCTTGGAACATATGAAGATGAAGTCATTTAAGATCAATTTATTTATCAACTTCCAAGAAAAATACATCATTTTTCACTCTAGGTGCTAAATTAGGCGCACTTTATGCCACCTTTTGCATCCCAAACAGATTACATTTTTTGTCTGAAAGGCGGCGCTAAATTAGGTGCACTTTGCTACGCCAACTATAGCATCGATTACTGAACCAAGAACAAAAATATAAAACTTCCTACATCAAGAAGGAAGAGATGACAAGAGAAAAAATTCGCGCGAAGGAAGAGAGGACAAAAAAGGGGAAAACGGTGCGAAGGAGGGCTACAAGCAAGTAGATCCACCATAAGTAAGGTTACAATTTGTTTTTTTCATTCCCACAAATATTTTACAGAACAATGAGCTTGTGGTTTTGAATTGATTGTGTGCACACATTTATTTTCTTTCTAATCAATGGATGCGACTCAAGCATGGGACCTATTTGTGTTAACTATCAATAAAACCACACTCTGTGCCCTTTTTATCCCCCAAAGATTACCATTCTATAGAGGTGTGCAAGCATTGATTTCTTTATAATACATTTATTTCATTTTGCATATATTTATATATTTTCAAATATATTTATATTCTATATAGGTGCACAAGCAATTGATTCATAGGCGTTTAAATCTAGAAAGAGAGTCATTCAAGGTAAAAATTTCATACCACAAACTGGATGAAAACTTTCATACCTAACATTTTATACTTTGTTTGCCTCCACAAAATGGATGAAAATAATTTTCCCTAGGTCACCTCAAAGTTTCAAGTGATAGAGGGAAGAGAATAAAGGGAGCAGACTCTAGCCACAATGAGGTAATTCATTGTCAATTTATAGATTTGTAAATGTTTCCCTTGTTTCTTTCATTTTTACTTTTTACTTTTTTATTTTTAAATTTAAAAGAAGAAATTTATTTTATATATATATAGGGACATGTGACTAACAAAGATAAAGAGGCATTGGCTTCCATATTGGGGGCAGAGGCAATGAACAAATTGGATGATGTGTGTTGGACAATGCTTGCCAGATACATAGAAAAATGATCTAGTGAAGGCCCTCAAACATTGCAACCAAATCAACCATGTCAAAGGGAATCAATTGATTCCCCGGGCAATCCTAAATTGAGAAAAAGATCTAGGAGGAAATAAATAACAGTAAACTATAGGAAAGTAGAACAGGGAGTAGAGGCTTCCACTATCCCACCAACTCCTAGGACATAGACTTCTTCCACCACAAAAAGTTTTTAATCTTGCATTGGTACCTTCAATAGCAAGATAGAATATGATGTGTTTTCAAGGGAATTTCGAATGACAGCTACTGGAAAAGTGTTTGTGAATAGGTTGAAGGACTCATGCCTTCAACGGTTCAAAGACCATCTACATTTTTCATTCTCAAAGATACCAATACACCTACAAAAAGCAGTTATCAATGACATGGAGACTGAATTTGGCACAAGTTGGTCTGTGAAGAAGGTAAAGCTATGAGTGTCTCAAAATTACAAGAGATTTTGGTGCAACCAAACAAATAAGATAAAAAAAATCCCTCCCGAGCTAAGGCTCAAAAACAGGCCAATTGATGTAAGTGTCAAAGTATGAAAATATATTGTAAAAGCATATGAGAAGTCCGAAGCATAGAGGAAGTCCACTGAGGAGAGTACGTAGGTATTTAAATTTTCTCATAAGATTATATCAAATTTATTAAACGATTTTTAAATTTTATTTGTGCATAGTTAAATTGAATTAGTATATGTTCCAGGACAAGGCCTCCAAGGCTAGGCTTCAAAAACTTTGTGCCACGCATAACAGTGGCTAGAAAGGTTTGTAGGCCTTGATATTTAAGGCCTTGATCCCACTCAATTGTCCTATTATTTCATGTTGAGGAAAAAAATATTGTTTTCCTTAAAGGGTAGTGGGTGACATTAATGCCTTATTTTCATCGCATCTTTTAATTAATGACCATTGTCTTTTAATATATCTTAAGTGTCCTCATTTAAGTTATGAGTTGTATCATTTGAGTAACTTAGACCCATGTTGATTTGATTTATCTTCTTTTCTCTCAAATATGGTATCTCAAGGAGTTCTTCCTTGGTATCTCAAGGAGTGCTTCCATGAATTCATGTTGTCATTCTACTAAGTGATCCACATGCATCTTTGCCATCCTTCCTCATGATGTTTCCATTCTTTTAACATGTAAGAATTTTTTGATGCATCTTGGTAGGCATCCTATATATCTAACATATCCTTGTAGTCTACATCACTTGGCGTAGCTAACCAGCCACTTAATTTTTCCATCTAATTTTAAAAAATGTAGTAAATTCCTATCTTCCAAGTTAAAAAAACTTCATAAATAAAGAAATCAGCAATAAAAAACTTGCAACCTGATCTGATCAACATAGAGAAGTGTGTAATACTAGACTTCTTAACATTCAAAAGATAAATCGAATGTCCTTCACCAAGTAGAGCTATCCAAAAAAGATAACTAAAAACACAAACATGCTCTTGCACAGAATGGCCTAATTTCTGGTTGTCATAGAAGTCAAACTAACAAACTAATAGAACTGATCAAGTTAACATATATGCATCATTTGCATAAACAACTGAACCATTTATGTGCATGAATAAATAGTAGAAGGATGTAGATGAACTCAATTCATCTGAATTTATGCCTCTTGGTAGGCATTCCTCTTGAACCTCTAATATCAAGTGTCTGAGACATCCCTATAGCTTTTACCTTTCATTGCTGCCTTTCCTCTTCACTGTTAGACTCGTCTCCTTTTTCCTTATCTGCATTTCTAGCTTTGGCTTCTAATTCATCCCATGTTTTACCTTCCTCCCCTTTAGAATCTTCTTCTTCTTCGTCATCCTCATCTAACTCCATAAGAGGTTCATCTTTTGAACCTTCCTCATCTGATTTTGATTCCTCTTCTACATCAGAGGGTCCATATCCTTGATCTAACTCTTTTGAATTATCAGAATCAGAATCACTAGCTTCCATATTCAAAAATTCCCAACCACCATCTTCAATATTTTTTTTTGGATCATCAGTAATAGTCTTCAAAATTGGCCACTAGTTCAAGTTCATTCTACTTTCATAATACTTTATATCCATGGAGTTCATCATTCCTTAATGCCATCAAGAGAATATTGAGGAATGGTGTCAATACAGAGTACATCCCGCTTGAAGTCTTTGAAAAAAATAGCCATATCAAATTCCTTTTTCCCAAGTCCTACTCTCTCAAGTTTAACAATCTCAATCTCACTAATAGTGATTACTAAGAAAGGTAATTCCACCAACTCTACCAAACAGTTTACCGTAGGAACAATAAAAGAAAAGGCTTTGAAAGGAACTCCATGAAAACCAAGCTCTCTAAATAGTACATCAAACTCTAGTTCAAAATCTTTTAGACAAGGTTGCTCTCATAGCTCTCTTACTCGCTTGACAAATCCTTGAAACTTTGCATTGATATTATTTTTCTTGACCCTCTCTTGTTGTTCTTCCTCAATTTCATCAGGATCATACATTGACTTTCTTGCCCCTCCTAAATTTTGGAACACATTCATTACCTCCACATAAAACTAGACATCCTTGGTCTTCTTGGTTCCCACACCATGATATGGTTATGTAAATGAAAGTGAAGAAAAGTAATCATCTCCTTCTCCGTTGGCTAGAAGAATGCATGCTTAATGTTTTGATACATGATATCAGCTCTATCTTTTTCTCTCATGGTTGAATACCGAAATCCATTATAGTGGCCCTCTAGAGTTCCTTTCATCTTTTTGTTGGCCCACAGTTGTCGTTACACCAAAATATCAACCTGTTAATGCCTGATACAATTGCCATAGTTAATGGATCCATGGGAGGAGGTTAGTCCATGTCACGAATCCCGAGGGGAGCGTTGACCATCTGCCAACAATCTCCCCCTCAGCATTACCTGAGGGGATTCAAACCCAGCACCTTTGGCTCTGATACCACTTGTTGGCCCATAGTTGTCATTGCACCAAAAGATTGACCTGTTAATGCCCGATACAAATTCCAGATTTAACGGATCCATGGGAGGTGGTTAGTCCATGTCACAAATCCCGAGGGGAGAGTTGACCATCTATCAAAATTTTCTTCCTCTTCCACTGAATGCTAGCCTGATCCATACGTTTTCCAGCCTAATTAGCTTTGTTTTTGAAAGCTGAAGTTTCTCTTGAGTCACCAGTGTAGCTCTCTATACCTTTTCAAACTCTTTGATTGCTACAGATTGTCTGTGGGATTTAATCATTTGTACCACATGGTTGATGTGCTTTGAATCCTTGGATCTAAAGGAAATTTCCTTAACATAAATATTACTAGAGAATTTCAATGTTGGCATGTAGTTGGCATTAAAGTCAGTACCTGGAAAATTGAAAATTATCCTTATATAAGAATTCCCTCCATCTTGTTGGCTTGTAACACTCTTGATGGTGGCTACATGAAATGGAACCATGATGCCATATATGTGTACCAGAAAAGCACCATTTTTCATATCAACCTGAATCATGAGCTCTTTATAAATGGGGATATCATCCATATTTTTGTAGGAAACCATCTCAATGGATGGATTGGAAGAGCCATGTCCATCTCTTGTACCAATGCTCCCTGCAGCAAATCTTCTTGCACTCTCCTCATTCTTTTTCCTTGCAAGTTATGCTTGGTATTGACGACGTTGCTCTTCTTTAGTCATCTCTTGATTATCAAATCTTAAGGTTTCCTTGGAGATTCTTGATTCTCCTCCATTTACCTCAGCCTTGGGTTTTTGTTTTGTAACGCCCCGTCACGCAACCCTAGAGGAAGTTGCAATTTACTAAACAAATGAACTAATATTTTTTTATTTTTTATTTTAAAGTATAATTAATATGCAAGTTCGCTACACATTGCAACAACCTCTAAGGTTACGAGACTGAGATTACTTAATTACCCACGAACAACATTAAGGAATTGAAACCACAACATGAAATACTTATGAAGTAAAGAACACATACATTCCATACAAGATAAATTCATCAAAGAAATTAAAGATACCATGAGATCTCTTTTAACAATAAGATTACAACACTCATTCCCCGAATGAGGTAAATCCAAAAACATGATTTACATATTACAACTTCCACCTCAATACGAGGAGGGGTAACAGTTACAAGATTAACTGAAATGAATAAAGCATACAAGGAACTGGATCCCACGAGCTCTCCAACTGGATACCTCGTCAACACGAACAAGAAGGAAGCCCAACGGAGTAAGGTGCACACCACCCAACCAAGTGGAACCCAAAGGCCCACCCCCCGTGCTAGGAGATAGTAACAAGGTACAACGACAAGACCAACTACCTCAAGACACAGGCAAAAGCCAAACTGATACAAACTGACACATGAATCACACAAGTACAACTCAATTACATCACAAGTACACCAAGTACAACTCTAACAGGGTTACATTGCTTCCAAGTATAACAGATCAGGTATGTTAGGAAAACCGTACATAAACAATCAAGTACCAACTACAGGGATACTATAACATCACTGACATGGATCACAATGCTTTAGATGACACTCGAATAAACTCCTTCCAAAGGTTACCCAGCTTACCTCTCACGGCTCTGGCACCTAACGGAAGTCACTCTCACTTTACATCACACATTCAAACCAATACCAAGGGAAGCCCAAGAACAAACAAATAGATAAGACGATCACTCCAACACCAGGAGGAAACATAAGTCAAGCCCTCTCCAAACACTGGAGGAAATAAGCATAACAAAACCACTCCATACAAGGAGCCACTATTCCTATAAAACACTCCTTTTACATGAGGCACAACACATCCCCGTTCATGGAAACCGATTAGAACATTGACACAACCTCAAATACTAACCAAGGAACTAACAAAAGGTTGACCTCACAACCAACAACTCCCAAACTCTAGGGTCCACTGGAAGACTTACAAACAATGACACTTAACCCATTACCTCAAACATGAACACAAAGGAATCAATCACACAAGCATTTGCATGGAATAAACTAACTTTGGATACCTTAAATCCACTTCCTTAATATAAATCAGTAGTTAATGATGCAAAGAAACGAATTAAACAATGCCTCTTTTAGGCAAGGGAAAACAATTTAATCAAGGTACTTAATTCCCTAATTATAAATAATACTGAAATATGAAATTTACTTCATCATTCCAAATAGGTTGATACATGATATGACAATCCATCTAATTTAAACCCCTTCCGAAAGATTTAACAAGCCAAAGACATATTTAACCCAAATGCCAATACAAGTACACGAAGGGAGTAATCATTGACGCAAGTGAAATATCTACCTTTGGATATTCTAAATCCATTTTCTTTTCAAAAAGAACTCACAACAAGATAATAATTGTCTTAGCAGATTAATTGACTAATACAATCAATTGGTTCAACAATTGTAGTGAAGGAAAATACTAACTTAATAACTAACTCAATTCCCTCGACTACTTTAAAAAACCAACATAATCCTTTGCCTTTTATAAAATTCAATAGCTTATAGTCTTAGCAAAGCTAATTTAATATTATCTCCTTCAGATACATGCCAAAATTTAACCCCAATATTTAATCCTATAATTGCTCTTTTCAATAATAAGAAAATCAACATTTCAAACAAGCAATTTAATCATAACTACATCTTCTTCGGATTTCCTAAATCCACTTCATTCAATAAAATTTCATAGATTGTTGCCATAATAAAACAGATTTACTAATGTCCCTTTTTGACATAAGGAGAACTTTAAACTAATATTTAATTTCTCAATCACTGGTAATTATTAAAATAATTATTTATTTGGTCATTTCAGACATACTACTTCACATCATCTATTTCTTCTTTCCGAAATAATTCATTTAAACACTAATTAATTTCTCTATTAAATATATTAGCTGTAAATATAATTAATTGTCCTTTCCCAAATATAATGTTTTAACTCAATCCACTAATACGACTATTACACCTGATTTATAATTTTCTCATTTTAAATCTAAATCAAATCAGTAATTTGAACTGTTGAACTATTGAACTTAAATTTGAGTTTCTCAAACACATTTAACTTCAACAACATTTAAAGTTATATTTTAATATATATGTATTTAAAAATATATACACATATATTAAAATAAATGACACAACTAAATGTTTAAAAATCTAATAATTCGTTTATTAACAAATTATGTTGACCCAACTTATCCTTTTCCAAACTATATCATCTTAATTCTGTTATTTCTGCTATAACCTAGGATCAAGTATTTAATTTTCCCTTATTTGCAATTAATAATAATTAAATAACCTTTACCCCTTCAATTTAAAATAAATCATTTAAGAAAAATATCTACAACTCTTTTGAAAAATAAATCATCTAGAAATGAATTAATCATGATATAAAAATATATTACCCTTAATCCCGATGCTAGTCTTTTCAAATAAATTATTCAAAAATAAAATTCCATAATTTGACTATAACATCATGATATAAAGTTTTCTCTAATAATTTACCCATGCCATTAATTAATTCCCCTTGATATATATATATATATATATATATATATAATATTCCTATATTATAAAATATAATATTCAAAATATTATTTAATAATATTTTAATATTATAAAATATGATATTAAAATATTATATTTTAATTTAGTTATTATTTTTTTTTGTTAAATCCCCAAATGAAAACAGGGCAAGTATTTTCGTTGATTCCCGTGCCACATTTTAGGGCACCTTATGCTTGGCCGCGCTTTTTTTTTTTTGTTGCAAGGGTCGGCGGCGGCCATGTTTAGCCACAGTCGAACCCATACCCTGGGCCGACTGTGGGTAGCACAGTCGGCTCCCCTAAGGGCGCCGGCTGTGTTACACACAGCCGAGCCCAAGGCAGGGCGCGGTCGGCGAGAGTAAAGGCACTGGGGGTTGCGTGGAGGCTCGGCCTCCACAGCCGTCCCCTGTATGGGGGCGACGGTGGGGGCAGCACCTCCCACAGTCCCCCCAAATACAAACCAAAAAAAAATGAAACCCTTCTTTTATAAACTACGGGTTTTGATTTCGCCCATGGCAATTTCTCCAGAAAAATATAAATTTCAATTAAATTATATATATATGTGTCTGTATATGTGTTAATCATATATGTAAGCATATATATGTATATATATAATATATATATATATATAATATATATATATATATATAATTTCAACAGAATAGTTTAATTGGAGAAGTTTTTTTCCAAAACAATCATTTACAGATAGACTTATAAAATTTCTAGAAAACCCAATTTTCACAAGGATTTTAACAATTAAATTTTCAAATAGATTTCTCAAACCCAAACATAGAGAAAAGAAAGGACAACCTACAGGAATTCTAACATGGATTTTATCTTGAAATCAATTAAGGTTAAAATCCATAATTTCCAAACAGCAAATCAAATTGTGAAACATTTTCAAAATGAACCAAATTTAACAAGAAGAAAACCTGTTTCAGAAGATTTGAGAGATTGGCCAAATGGTGCAAGCCTTCTCCTCAGATCTAAGCTCCTTCCCCTTCCCCGAAGTCCAACTGGTTCCAAAAGTTTGATAAGATCCAAAAAGGGTGCCATGATTCCTCTTCAAAATCCAGTTCCTCCATGCAAATCCAAAACCCCCAAAACCAAAAAATTCTTCCCTTCTCCATTTTTTCATTTTTCCATCCTCTCCTCCTTTTTTTTCCCAAAAATCAATTAATAGCAAAATAGAAAAATATCTCCTCAAACCCTAAAGTCAAACTTTTGAAAATAACCCTAATTTTCAATTTTGCCTTTTTCTAATTTCCAAAAATAACATATAAACCTTTTCTTAAATTTTTCATTTAATTTCAATTCAAGAAAACTATAATTACCAAAATGCATAAATAACTTCATTTTGACACAATTAATTTAAATTAATTAATAAAATAAATCAACTCCAAGATTTAATTATTTTATTAATTACATTAAATTAATTTATAAATAAAATAACATTTTTCACAATATACTCGGATTAATTAAATCAACAATTTAACCACATAGTCATTTATTTAACTTTTCTAACTTGCAATATAATAAGATCAAAGCAAGAGAACAATAACATTTAATTCAACAGAACCAGACAAAACCGATGACACACACAAGATTAGGGTGATGGCTTGACACGAGAAACCTAGCTACTATCTCCCAATTAACTGTCGTTGGCAATGGACACGCTCAAACCTGTGAAACCAGGTGGAGTCAGTGTCTTGTACCTGTCAACCTACTAACAATAGAATATCGTACATGTATATCTGCATCATAGAAAACACACCGTGAAGAGGGATCACGGAATTGTAGGGTGCTCGCAAGCGAGTGATGCAGTTTCATCCCCTTCACCAATACAATACTACTAACTGAATAATCTAACATCAATAATATAATCCAAACATGAAACATCATTAATTCAAATATTCACAATGCTAATCTAAGCATGTCATAATAATAACACCTGAATAAATCACCATTACGTCAAAATATAACAAGCACATCATTTTGCAGACAAAGATCAATTAGAAATCAAGTACCATAGTCCAAGCACTAACAGAAAACACAGCATAACCAATAGGACACTGCTCGGTCCAAAGAGCAAAATGGAGGGGTCTTACATGTTTCACTTCCTTGTCTTCATCATTGTCATTAAATGAGTATGCAAAATCAATGTATAATTTTGAGCTAACTGCAGTTGCATTTTCATGCCCTTTATCCTTAACAACCACAGTGTTAGCAAGGAGCAATGAATAATTCTGTGTTTTGGGGTTACTAGTCTACAACTGCAAATTATGAAACCCAAGTGATACATTAAAAGTGATTCCAGCCTTCATAATTTTTTCATTTCTTGAATTCAAACTTAAACCAAACTCTCAAAATTTGATCCCTATTCTTGTTCCTGTAGACTTTGTAAGATAAGGAAAAAGTTCAAGGCCATCTCTTTGAACTATCTCCATAGCCGCCTTATATTAACATACACAAACATGATATGATTATATACATGAAAAGGTCACTTAAAAATAGTATAATCAAAGTACAAAATGTCTTGAATAACTATTCATGGTTATATCAGCCCATCGGGGGAATTCCATAATTTGTTCCACCGATGTTTATTTGTTACAGCAATGGGTTTACTTTTGTTGACTCTATCGGTATATCGGGGAGAGCACCTTAGGATTCAGCCTGATAGGGTATTTTTACTCTGATACTAGGTTGTGAGCTATTTTCATCGGGCCATCAACAAGGCTATGATGGGGGTTTCACCGATGAAGCATTGTTAGGCCGATGGTATTTAATTTTGCTAGGAATGGGGGAAAGACTACGTGATTTCAATTTTATGGGTGCAATGGAGGCTATAATATGGATCTGGTCACACAAATTTATACAATTTGTATTGATCATAAAATTAAAGTGTGGTGTATTTATGTGGTATATGGAATGTGGGTGAGGTAGAGGCTAGTGGAAAATTCCAGATTTTTCCAGTCCCAATACCTTGAAACTCTACATTGATTTTATTTTTCCTGTCTCTCTCTTGTTGTTCTTCCTAAATTTCATCAGGATCATACATTGAACTTCTTTCCCCTCCTAAATTTTGGACCACATCCATTACCTCCACATAAAACTATACATCCTTGGTCTTCTTGGTTCCCACACCATGATATGGTTATGCAAATGATAGTGAAGCAAAGTAATCATCTCCTTCTCCGCTGGCTGGAAGAATGCATGCTTAATGTTTTGATACATGATATCAGCTCTCTCTTCTGCTCTCATGGTTGAATACCGAAATCCATTATGGTGGCCCTCTAGATTTCTAGTCATCTTTCTTCCTCCTCCACCAAATGTTGGCCTGATCCACAAGTAATCCATCCTAATTTCCTTTATTTTTCAAAGTTGAAGTTTCTCCTCAGTCACCAGTGTAGCTCTCTCTACCTTTTCAGACTCTTTCATTGCTATAGACCGTCTATGGGATTTAATCATTTGTACCACATGGTTTATGTTATTTGAATCCTTGGATCTAAAGGAATTTTCCTTAACATAAATATCGTTAGGGAATTTCAATGTTGGCATGTAGTTGGCATTAAAGCCAGTACCTCAAACATTGAAAATTATCCTTATATAGGAATTCCCTCCATCTTGTTGGCTTGTAACACTCTTGATGGTGGCTACATGAAATCTAATTTTGATTCCTCTTCTACATCAGAGGGTTCATATCCTTAATCTGACTCTTCTGAATTATCAAAATCAGAATCACTAGCTTCCATATTCAAAAAATCCCAACCACCATCTTCAATAAATTTATCTGGATCATTAGTAATAGTCTTTTGAATTGGCTGCTAGTTCAAGTTCATTCTACTTTCATAATACTTTATATCCATGGAGTTCAGCCATTCCTTGATTCCATCAAGTGAAGATTGAGGAATGGGGTCAATGGAATTTAGCCATTTCTCTTACTCGCTTGACAAATCCTTGAAAATCTGCATTGATTTTATTTTTCTTGTCCCTCTCTTACTATTCTTCCTCAATTTCATCAAGACCATACATTGACCTTCTTTCCCCTCCTAAATTTTGGACCACATCCATTACCTCCACATAAAAATGGACATCCTTGGTCTTCTTGGTTCCCACGCCATGATATGGTTATGCAAATGAAATGAAGCAAAGTAATCATCTTTCTTCCTCTTCCATCAAAACCAAGCTCTCTAAATGGTATATCAAACTCTAGTTCAAAATATTTTAGATGAGGCTACTCCCATAGCTCTCTTACTTGCTTGACAAATCCTTGAAAATATGCATGATTTTATTTTTCCTATCCCTCTCTTGATGTTCTTCCTCAATTTCATTAGGATCATACATTGACCTTCTTGCCCCTCCTAAATTTTAGACCACATCCATTACCTCCACATAAAACTAGACATCCTTGGTCTTCTTGGTTCCCATGCCATGATATGGTTATGAAAATTAAAATGAAGCAAAGTAATCATCTTTCTTCCTCTTCCATAAAAACCAAGCTCTCTAAATGGTATATCAAACTCTAGTTCAAAATATTTTATATGAGGCTACTCCCATACCTCTTATACTTGCTTGATAAATCCTTGAAAATCTACATTGATTTTATTTTTCTTGTCCCTCTCTTGTTGTTCTTCCTCAATTTCATCAGGATCATACATTGACCTTCTTGCGCCTCCTAAATTTTGGACCACATCCATTACCTCCACATAAAACTAGACATCCTTGGTCTTCTTGTTTCCCATGCCATGATAAGGTTATGCAAATGAAAATGAATAAAAGTAATCATCTTTCTTCCTCTTCCATGAAAACCAAGCTCTCTAAATGGTATATCAAACTCTAGTTCAAAATATTTTAGATGAGTCCGCTCCCATAGCTCTCTAACTCGCTTGACAAATCCTTGAAACTCTGCATTGATTTTATTTTTCTTGTCCTTCTCTTGTTGTTCTTCCTCAATTTCATCAGGATCATACATTGAGCTTCTTGCCCCTCCTAAAGTTTGGACCACATCCATTACCTCCACATAAAATTGGACATCCTTGGTCTTCTTGGTTCCCATGCCATGATATGGTTATGCAAATGGAAATGAAGAAAAGTAAACATCTTTCTTCTTCTTCCATGAAAACCAAGCTCTCTAAATGGTATATCAAACTCTAGTTCAAAATCTTTTAGATGAGTTTTCTCCCATAGCTCTCTTACTCGTTTGACAAATCCTTGAAAATCTGCATTGTATTTATTTTTCCTATCCCTCTATCTCTATTCTTCCTCAATTTCATCAGGATCATACATTGACCTTCTTGCTCCTCCTAAAGTTTGGACCACATCCATTACCTCAACATAAAACTGGACATCCTCGGTCTTCTTGGTTCCCATGCCATGATATGGTTATGCAAATGAAAATGAAGCAAAGTGATCATCTTTCATCCTCTTCCATTAAAACCAAGCTCTCTAAATGGTATATCAAACTCTAGCTCAAACTCTTTTAGATGAGGCTGCTCCCATAGCTCTCTTAATCACTTGAAAAATCCTTGAAACTCTGCATTTATTTTATTTTTCCTGTCCCTCTCTTGTTGTTCTTCCTCAATTTCATCAGGATCATACATTGAACTTCTTGCCCCTCCTAAAGTTTGGACCACATCCATTACCTCCACATAAAGTTGGACATCCTTGGTCTTCTTGGTTCCCATGCCATGATATGGTTATGCAAATGAAAATGAAGCAAAGTAATCATCTTTCTTCCTCTTCCATTAAAACCAAGCTCTCTAAATGGTATATCAAACTCTAGTTCAAAATATTTTAGATGAGGCTGCTCCCATAGCTCTCTTACTCACTTGACAAATCCTTGAAACTCTGCATTGATTTTATTTTTCCTATCCCTCTCTTGTTGTTCTTCCTCAATTTCAACAAGGCCATACATTGACCTTCTTGCCCATTCTAAAGTTTGGACCACATCCATTACCTCCACATAAAATTGGACATCCTTGGTCTTCTTGGTTCCCATGCCATGATATGGTTATGCAAATGAAAATGAAGCAAAGTAATCATCTTTCTTCCTCTTCCATGAAAACCAAGCTCTCTAAATAGTATATCAAACTCTAGTTCAAAATATTTTAGCTACTCGCTTGAAAAATCCTTGAAACTCTGCATTGATTTTATTTTTCCTATCCCTCTCTTGTTGTTCTTCCTCAATTTCGTCAGGATCATACATTGACCTTCTTGCCCCTCCTAAAGTTTGGACCACATCCATTACCTCCACATAAAACTGTACATCCTTGGTCTTCTTGGTTCCCACACCATGATATGGTTATGCAAATGAAAGTGAAGCAAAGTAATCATCTCCTTCTCCATTGGTTGGAAGAATGCATGCTTAATGTTTTGATACATTATATCAACTCTCTCTTCTGCTCTCATGGTTGAATACCGAAATCCATTATGGTGGGCTTCTAGAGTTCTAGTCATCTTTCTTCCTCTTCCACCAAATGTTGGCCTGATCCACAAGTCTACTAGCCTAATTGCCTTTGTTTTTGACAGCTAAAGTTTCTCTTGAGTCACCAGTGTAGCTCTCCCTGCCTTTTTAGACTCTTTCATTGCTACAGATCGTCTATGGAATTTAATCATTTGTACCAAATGGTTGATGTGATTTGAATCCTTGGATCTAAAGGAAATTTCCTTAACATAAATAATGCTAGGGAATTTCAATGTTGGCATGTAGTTTGCATTAAAGTTGATACCTGGAACATTGAAAATTATCCTTATATAAGAGTTCCCTCCATATTGTTGGCTTGTAACACTCTTGATGGTGGCTACATGAAATGGAACCATGATGCCATATATGGGTACTAGAACAACATCATTTTTTCGTATCAACCTGAATCATGAGCTCTCTAGAAACAAGGATATAGGGATAACTTTATTGGTGAATGTTCGCCAATTGGTGAATTCTAGGAATCGGGCAAATAGAATTCGGCGAATTCTAGGTATCCAGCAAGGTGTTCAAATTGCCCGGATTTCACGAACTTTCGGTCCAATGCATGTCCATTCGCCAGCAGTTTTTTTTTACGAGGCATGTTTAGGCAATAAATTCGCCATAACAGACTACACGTTTCCAAAGGACCGATCAATATTTTCGCCTGGAATCCCAGGGAGCATGTCATAAAACAGCAACATATTCGCCAATACTATTAAAACAACATCATATGAGGACCCATTTTGCCAATTAAAATTTACAAATAGTTGCTTGTGAAGACCCGTTCGCCAATTAAAATTTATAAATAGTTGCTTATGAGGACCTATTTCACCTTGAAAATTGCAAGGTATCGTTGTATAAGCACACGGGATTCGCTAAATTTTTAGCATACCATTTAAAAATCCCGCGAAATTTGCCAAATATGGATTGATATAAATACAATTGAAACTATTATTTGTTCTTACACATTTTTTTTGGTTCTGAGGTTCTACTTCTCGATTCAGAAGTAAGTGAAACCTGAAAACGTAGACTCAAAGGTGAGTGATCATTTCTTCATACTGTTATTAGTTATTAGTTATAATAATAAGATTTCTTTATCTATTTTCCATTCTTGCTTCAGTCTTAAACATGATTTTGAGTAGGGAATGGGATCTATATTCTCTGTTGCTCTGTCCTTCTTAAACAAGAAGACATTTTTTTCTAGCTTTTATTTGAAGTGAGATATCAATATGTCGAGCAGCAACTGCAAGGGTAAGACTTCTGAGGGTAATGAAGAGACTAGGAGGCCATAAAAATGCCCAAAACGTGGAGGTACCATACAATCTTACTTTGGAATTGGCAAAGCTTCTAATCCATCAGATCAAGGTGGAGCTACACCATCGACTCTTCCACCAAATATTATTGAAGATGGAAATGACAATACCTCACCACCACAGGAAGGTCAAGGTGAGATTGTCATTGTGTTAAATCAAAATGTATCAAATGAGGATGGCAATACTGTAGAAGATGTTCCAAGGGATACCCTGGATAGCCAGAATGAGATAATTGACTTGGATGAGGATGATGTTGGTAGCAAAAAAAGAAAATGCAAAGAAAAATTGGGGCGCGAGTCAGAAATGACAAGGAATTTTCAAATTGGTTGGTTGTCAAAGTACCCATTCCTTGAAGTAGTGGGGGTATCAAACGAAAATGATATTGAAAGGGCAATAGAGGTCAAATGTAAGATTTGTAGTTGGAAATCTGGAAGCGACAAGATGATGCAGCTAAAGCTTGACACTATAGAAAAGCATATCGGCAAAGTTTATTAAAAACAAATCATAGATGGAAAGGAACAATCAGTCGTACGATGGAAATCAAAGGAAGAATGTCTTCATGTTAAGTATGCTGCAAATTATGGAGAGCATAACCATAGAATTTCGAATATTAAAAAATGTGAAGGTATACTTGAGGCTCATTTTGGAAAAGCCATGGCAGTAGCAAGTCTGTCAAAAATTGTTCAGATGAGTGTTGTTTTTCATATTTTGTCCAGGGGGCGTCCTATGACAGACTACCCAGAATATTATGATTTATTATCTTATTTGAGTGTTCCCCACTTTCCCTTCTCACATTGGTCAGTAAACGCTAGATGGGAATGGGCGAACTATCTTGTTGTAGTGGAAAAGCAAGATTTAAAGGAGAAATTAAAAGAGTCAAATTTCATTGCATTATCTTTAGATGAAGTTACTGTGGTAGACAATACTTCTTGGGTTTGTATGCATTTGTCTACTATAGAACAAAATTTTCGCCAAGCTCATCTTCTTTGTTTTCGTAAAATGAAGGATAGTTCAACATCACAAAATCTATTTGAACTAGTGAAGAAATCTTTGAATGAAATTGCAGGTATGGATGAGTTGACAATTGCCAAAAAGTTGGTGTGTGTAGGAGTTGATGGAGCTACAGTGATGCAAGGTCAAAGGAGCGGTCTTTGCACAAAGTTACAAACTACTTGTGCACCATACATGCTTGGCATTCATTGCATGGCCCACAGAATGAATTTAGCATTCAAAATTGTAAGCAAGTTTCCTATAGTATCAAAAGTTGAAAATCTAGTTCGCGAGATCCACGCATACTTCTACCAAATTCCCAAACGTCTCCTTGAATTTCAACATTTTGCTAAGGGAATAACACTTGGAAACAAGATTCTCAAGGATGTCGATACCAGATGGATCTCCCTGCATGGACCAACACAACGAGTTCTTTCAGAATATCAATCCTTGATTGGAGTGATGTACGAGCATCACAACACGGTAGACAAAGCTCCTAACCTCTTATATAGGTTAAGCGATATATAGACACTCTTGACTTTAGCTATTCTTCTCCCCATGCTGGATGAGATGAACAATCTTGTGAAGAAATCCCTATACAGAACTATTTGTACTTATGAATATGCCAATCTACGTAAACTTACATGCTTGGCCCTCGATCATCTATATCTAGATCTAACACAAGAAGGTGCAAATTATTTGATGTGGTAGAAAATTACTTATTTGAATAATCTTGATAATTATTTATAGTTTAATGCAAGCAAGCACTTATGTATTTGTGTGTGTGGATATGAGATACCAATGTACCATTGTAAGACAGGCAGGCGCTCTAGAAAAGAAGTACCTATTAACGAGGAAGATTTTAACAGCATTGTTAAATTTGTTAGTGATAATTTGAAGGAAATTGCAAAATATCTTTCCTTAGAGATTCATGAAAGATTCCCTCGACATGAAATACTTGAAGCCATGGGTATTGTGTATCCTCAATTTTGGGTAAATCGAGATAACCCAAAATATTTTTATGATCAAGTAAAAATCTTGATCGAACAGTTTTCAGAAAAGGTAACATACAATGAAAAAATAATAGAAAGAATTTTAGATGAAAATAAGCTTAGAAATTAATGTCGGAGTTTTGCAACAGCTATGAGGGAGCAGTATAAATCCATGGGCAAGGAGAAGGCCTTTGAATCGGGATCAATAAAAATGGTTTGGACAAGCTTAGGTCAGAGTGAAATATTGTGTGGTTCGATGTCAGAATATTTCAAACTTCCTAATTTATGTCAAACAATGATATTGGGGTCGATGGAGGATGAGAGAGTTTTCAGTACATTGGGGTTTCTGAAATCAAAGTTAAGAAACAAACTGGACAAGCATTTGGAAAATTGCTTGAGGATGAAAGGAACTGCATATAATGTCAAAAAAAATCCTTTTGAAAGGGAACTCGCAATCTAGAGGTCCACATGTGAAAGAAGAGGGACCGGGTTGTGCAACACAGGCTCTCCAATTCCAACAGCCGTCGATACTGATGGTAGTGGCAGTGGCAATGGGAATGGGACTAGGCCTGGGACAGATGACAATGATATTAAAATTGACACAAATCAAACAATGAATGTTGAATTTGAGACACAGGCTGAAGAAAGTGCAGAGCAGTCTCAGAATCAAGATGACTCTTTTACTTTATCTGAAGATGAGCATCGGTTTGAGGACCCTAACTCCATTTGGGAAATGGAAGATAATTAGTAGGTTTTAGGTATTTTTACTGCACTTCATGAATCAGTTTCCATTGTTCCAAAGTCCAAACTGTAGTTGATGTCTGATGATATTTTATATTGTATTCAATGAACATTGAAATTGTGAATCATTGCACTTCATGATATCGTATTTTATATTGCACTCAAGCACTGCATGTTAGCATGAATCATATTTCAAACTGTAGTTGATGATTTTTTATATTGTATTCAAATAAATAGTGAATCATTGCACTTCAAGTTTAGAATATTTTATTTTATATTGCACTCCAAGTCTCCATGATATTTTATATTATATTGCACTTCATGAATCATAATACATATTCCAAAGTCAAACTATAGTAACGTAGTTGATGATATTTTATAAATTATATGAAATTCAATACCATCGGCCTAACAATGCTTCATCGACGAAACCCCCATCACAATCCCGCCGATGGCCCGATAAAAATAGCTGACAACCTAGTATCGGTGTAACAATACTCTATCGGGCTAACTCCTAAGGTGCTCTCCTGATATACTGATAGAGTCAAGTTGTCAACAAAATTAACCATGAATTATAATTTATGACCATGGGCATGAATTATCTTATTTTATCAATAATCACAAAAATATACCACTTTGATTTTATGAACAATGAAAATTGTAAAAATTTGTGTGACAAGATCCATATTATAGCCTACATTCACATTGCATCCATAAATATTAAACAAAATTTAAAATTCCGTAGTGATGTAGTCCTTCCCCCATTCCTAACAAAATTCATTACCATCGGCCTAACAATGCTTCATCGGCGAAACCCCCATCACAATCCCATCGATGGCCCGATAAAAATAGCTCACAACCTAGTATCAGTGTAACAATACTCTATCGGGTTGACTCTTAAGGTGCTCTCCCGATATACCGATAGAGTCAAGTTGTCAAAAAAAGTAACCATGAATTATAACCATGGCCCATGGGCATGAATTATCAAATGCATAAATTATATCGGGGGACCTATGGTGCATCAGGGAAACATTATCTGGCGTCCCACCGATAGAACGAAGGATAGGTGTCCATCAATGGAGAGAGTGGATATCGATGAAAGACTGATGTGACATCCCCAGGCATCATGCAGCTGTGTTGTGGTGCATTTATGAACCAAAATTGAAGTGAATTATATCACAAGTTGATTGCATAGTTGTTACAAAATCCTGGAAGATTTCACTTAGGGCAGAAGCAGAAAGGCAAAAACTTGGAGTTCTGACGCAAAAAAGACCGGTGGACTGTGGAGGTGACTCGGCAAGACTCACATAAGTACTTCACTTTCAGACCCAACTGAGAAGCTATTTTACTCAAAAGCTTAAGATTTAAATAATGGAAGAGAGTACAGAAAACCCAAAGCTAAAAAACTGAAAACTGAAAAGCCTAAGAGACTACTAAATGAAGACCTAATAGATCAATGTCCTAGGTCGAGGCCGAGACCCAAGAGGAGTGCTCAAATGAATCCTTCCATGGATTGATTATGGGACAAACAAAAGGGCTTAGGGGATATTTGGACACCGCAACGAGGGTACGACCTCTTCATGTACCATTACAGAAAACAATTTAGGTTTGAACTAGTCTGCAATCCATGGAGGTTGAACCTGGGAAGACTTGTGGTTCCCAATGTGTTTGTGAACGTAGAGCTAATTAAAGCTCTTGCTATCAGATATGACCCAAAGAAAATAACTATTCAATCACATGGTGGGGGTGACATGCTTGTTATTTCTAGGGATCTCATTTCTAATGTATTTCAGTTAGAGTGTTCACTAAATTTATCATTCACGATCAAAGATCTCTTGACAGAGTATCGCCACATGGATACCAACTATAAGAGATGGAAATTACCTTTTCATAGGCCCGAGGATGAAGGAGGCCAACTCAAGAGGTTCTCTAGCAGTGAAAACCCTTCTTTCCATGAAGATTTGTTCGAAGAGTATTTCCAATACACCTATTATTCAGCTGGTCAGGTTTTGGGAGTAGAGGTTCCACCTCTCATGTCGATTTCCCCAATGGTCTTAGTTGCAAACATATAGAGAAAGGATGCTGGGCCATTTGATTATGCTAGCTACTTGGCCAATTCCCTACATCGAGGGCTCGAAAATATTAAAAATAATAGTGATAATATTAATTTTTAACACTATTCTTTGCTTATGCATTTGCTATTGTATGAGGGACAAGTCAGAGGGGTCTAGATTGAAGAATTAAGGATAAAAGATACAGATGAAAATGGAGATTTTAAACCTGTACAAATGTGGACTTCATTGTGGGACAGCTGATTTGGTAGGTCTCATTACCTTTATTTTGAAGATTTTTTTGTAAAACCATTGATGAAGTTGCTGGGGTATCCGTGCAACTATAACCTATCCCCTGAAGTACAAAGATTTCTAAGACCAAAGGAAAATGACCAGAGAAATAAAGTGAATCATAACTAGGGAGACTGGTATGCTTTCCTAGATTGTACAATGATAAGGGTTTATGGGTTCGAAGGGGCTCCACACTTGATGCCATGAGTAGTTCTTGACCGAATTGCTTTTTTAGAAATTGTGAGGCAATTGGAAAAATTTGATTCCAAACACCTCAAAGGACATAGCAAACAATCAATTATGC
Source organism: Sequoiadendron giganteum (assembly GCA_007115665.2). Classification (NCBI taxonomy): domain Eukaryota; kingdom Viridiplantae; phylum Streptophyta; class Pinopsida; order Cupressales; family Cupressaceae; genus Sequoiadendron; species Sequoiadendron giganteum. The sequence continues at coordinate 268,352,389 of CM021103.1, read as the reverse complement.
CCAGCACCTTATGTTTTGGAGACTTTACAATGGTTGCCAATGAAGGATATGGAGAAATTGATGGTAAATTAGCACAGTACAACCTACCTCTAGGTGATGTAAGGAAACAATTTGATGTAGAAGGGTTTATTCACAAGGCAAGATTATCACAGGGGCTATCAGGGTATGAACATTTGTTCTCAATCGAAGATGTCACAAGAAACCATGATGAGGCTTCCACCAAGGAAAGAATGGCCACCTATAACAATATTATGCTTGCAGAGGAATTAAAGAGGAAAAATGTCCCATCTTATTCAAAGGCATTTGGTGGGATACAAGATCCTTTAACAAGAATTAAGCAACTCATCGCTCATGTCAATGAACTGGTAAAGGATGTTCCCCTAGTTGTTTTTGATGCACCTCATGCAACCTATTCAGGAGTACAAGTTGAAGACATAGAGCCCTTGGATTACATACCTTCACAGCCTACTCCTGAGGTATTTTTTTTCTATAGATACTGATATAAGTGAAGAAGAGCAGGGTGATGAAGAGGGTGAGCAGGTCAAACAAATCAGTGCACTTGTGATTGCACAGTACAATCCCCCTCAAGAGCAGAATATTGTAAGATTTGAGGCATCAAATGAACTATCTGATGATGTGAGGGTCATGGCTGGACAACAGTTTATTTTTTATTGTGATTTTGTTAAATCTTCTGAATTTAAATCATTTTTTTTTATGAATATAAAGGTAGAAAAATGAGACAACATATACAGGATATCACTCTTGAACATGAGGCAACCGCTCTAGAGGAATTGAAAAGGGAGGTAGAAAAGGAAATGGAGTCCATCACTCCTGAAAGAGGTAGAGAATTGCTTCAAGAAGCTAGAGTGTTGCTCCTTCCAGGGTGGGATATTAGCTCTTCAATTGTATTTGATAGCTTCAAAAAAAGAGGGGATACGACAATGAACTTAACAGAAGAAGCAAGTGACAAAATGTATTCAGGATTTGGGTACAACCCAAACGAAGCCACCTTGCTTATTTGGTCATTGTATCCCCATGATAAAATACCTACTATAATTAGTAATCCAAACCAAGTGTTTGGTCATCTCTTGGTTCAACGAGTAGTGGATACCAACCCTATGGAGATAGCAAAATTGAACATAAATGTGGCAAAATTTACCAAAGCACAGATCGATAAACTGATTAAGGAAAATGACAAACTGAAGGAGCTAGCGAATCAGAGAGAAAAAGCATCTTCCTCCTCCACATCAAAGTTGTACTCCCCATGTTTTGAAAAAGATAAGAGAGTGCTTGATGCATTGGCTGATGCAGCCTACTAGAAGAATTGCCATCTGAAATCCCAGGGGAAATGCAAAGAATTGGAGAAAGAAGTGAAAACCATCAAATATAATATTGTATCTGAAATGATAAAAGAAAAGTTCAATAAAATGATGAAATGTGCTATTGAATATTGGGAAGTATTCAAAGAGACATGCATTGCATTGGTGGAGAATGAACAATTGCAGCCTAGAATGATGGAGAAAAAAAGGAGCTCCTAGATAAGAATGTCATGAAAGGACAAATATTGTTGACATATAACAAGTTGGTAGAATCACATAATGGATATCATAACATGCTTAGGGAAGATTTTGACTGCTTTGATTCAGTCCCACTCCCGAGACTTCATTTTGGCATTGGAAATCCATGAGAATATGATGATTGGAAGGAAGAGCTTGTTGGGCTTCTGACTGCTACATTGCAAGAAATAAATGATGAGGTTATGGTTTTACAAAACACTCATAAGAAACTTGAAAAAATAATGTCTATGGAATATGATATGAAAGAGGTGATCTCTAACGTGGACACCTATGCTGAACAGGAGTACATCCATCACCTCTTTGTAGTCAATGTGTTTATTAGCCAAACTGTAGATGTGTCAAAATCAGATCCAATGGGACAACCATCATATTTAGAGGAAGAACACCAACCGACAGCATGATGAGCTTCCTATCATGGAGTAGAAGCCTTGAACAGATCTTAGGTGGTCAGTGGTCACGGGCTTCTGCTTGGAGATTAACGGATTGGTGCATTCACCTGCGGCATTGTTTTATTTATAATTTGAGTTATGTTTAGTTGTCAAAACGTCATGACATTTTTCAAGGGGTTTGTAGCTTGCTGCCTCTCATATATAAGAGATATCAAGACCCCAATAGGAGATCAATGGATCATCACGTCATTTTTAATTAGACTTTAGAGTAGAAAATAGTAAGAAGATAGATAATAGATTGCACCAATTTTCCCATCCATCTCATATCATAAACTATTTTTATAATGCATATCATTTGAACTTTGAAGATCAATACAATGGAGAAGGTTACACATATTTACTGATTTTCTTTCGAGTGTTCAACTGTTGTGGATTCATATGCTTATAAGTTATTAACTTATTTGGCTGTCTCCAAAGTGGATGTTTATGTTATTCAAATTGAGTGTGTGGAAGTACAATTAATTTGTCAGTACATTGAATTTGAATTCTTCAGGAATAGGGGCTGTGACCATGGGGTTTTAGATTTATTTATGGACATGATCATTGATCAAGTAGTAATGTGGGCCACAAAATGGATTGTGTCACATAAATCTCTGCAATTTGTGCTAATCATAAAATCAAATGTAGTGTATTTTTGCAGTATGTGGGATGTGGGTGAGGTGTAAGTTGGTGGTGACTGATCAGGATTTTTAGTCAAAACATAATAGAAGCTAACAGTTCAACATCCATAACTTGGAAATGGAAGCTCTACAAAGAAGTAAATATAATGAGCTAACAGTTCATCACTAGTTCAAATGATAAAATAAATAATACAGAATCTAGATAATTGAACATCATCACATTACTGAAGTCTGAATTTGAGATTTTTAATTGAATTTCACATGAAGGATTACATATTGGCTTTGGCAATGCAAAATCTTGCCAATGTCCAAAGACAAGTCTGCACAGAGCTGAGTTGGAACTTTGAAACTCATATTATCAAAGATTGAAAATAATAAATCAAGTCACTGTATCAACTTTTCTAGGAACTTCCACTCTTCAAGTGGTGGAATTTCCATTTTCTCTAATTGATGTTGTTTGACTTGAAGTTTTGTTAACATTTCATGATTGTAATTGGAAATGGAACCTGTCTTGAATTCTTCAGTCAATTTTGCATTCAAGGTTATCAGTGTTCTGATGGAATCCAAATAGTTCACATCTTGGTTCTGAGGAAACTGGTCCAAATCAATCTTCCTTGCACCTTTCATCTTATTTCTGAAACCATCATTTGTGTCAAAAGCCTCTAGAAAACCAAGCTCTATGAAGTTCCTTACCTTTTCATCCACCACCTTCTTCTTGTCTGCAACCAAATGCAAAAATTCCTTTGTTCCAGACATTCTTGAACACTTTTCAATGATAGATGACAACTTCATTGAGGTTTCAATCCAATTAGTAATCCCTTTTGATTTCAGATCATTGTCACTGGCTTTGTAGACTATTTGTAGAACTTCATTTGTAGATTTCTCTAATTCCAGCACGTTTTTGTTGTCCACTAAATATTTGTTGAGCTTCTTATAATGTTGTCTGATAGCATCAATCAATTGAAACATGTCACACAAATGATCAAACCTCTGCATTATTTCATCCCAGATCTTTTGTTTCATATGCCTCACTGTATCTCTACAAAATGCAGATAACTTATTTTGAGAAGACTTAATTTCTTCTTTTGCTTCCGTCAACTCTATCTCCAATCTTTCATTTTTTTTCTTTGTTTCTCCAATTTTTGTTCCCACTGTGCATTTCCATTTGCAATGCTTACTCTTAATTTTTCTAAAGTGGATTTTTCCTCATCATATTTCTTGTTGCTCTCACCTAGCCTTCACTTCAGGTCATTCACTTCTCTCTCATTTGATTTATCCTCTTTGCTTGATGTAGAGGTAGATTTTATTATTCTTTTTTCTAATTCATTGCTCTTGTTATCTGTTGCTTTCCTCTTTGCTTTCTCACTTCCTTTCCTCTTTGCTTTCTCACTTCCTAGATCTTCCTATAACTTTTCTATTTGGGTCTGCAACCTTTTCTTCTCTCTATCTTGCTTTAGCAATGATGTGTACACCAATTCATTGTTCTTCTTTGATACATTAATTTTCTAAGTATTTTTCAGGCCAGAAAAATCCAATTGAAAATTGGTTACCTGGTATTCAAATAGATCCATCTAATTTGTTGGTTTTTTTTGAACTGTGGGAACAACAATTGTGTACTCCATGATTTCTTTATTTGTGTCAAATGTGGGTAATACCATGGTTGTTGCAGTCTCTGAAGTTACAGCAGACGCACTCTCCATTAGTTGCTTCTTTTCCTTTTTATTCAAGTCTGATTTATTTTTAAACTCTTCAATGAAATCATAACCTGGGGAGGTAGGAACAATGGAATGCTTGAATTGCGAAGGAATAGGAGTAATTGGAGTTGCTAATGATGTCGCACCCACACTAACTGGATTTGTGGGAGTGTCTGGAAATAAATCCTTTGTGGTACTGGTGGATCCACTAATAGTGTGACTTGGACCTGTCAAAATCCTTTGCCTCTTTTGATTGCCTTGATCACCTAGTGTTTTTGTGGTATCTTTTTTTGTTTTCCTCTTAGTATTGTGTGTAATTTGTTGTTGTAGCACATGTTGACCACTACTAGTACTACTACCCATACCATTGCCACCAATGGCACTCCTAGTTGCACTAAGCTATCCACTAAGGGCATGTCCTAGTTGTGATTGTATCTGACCATGAGGATGAGGACTAGAAGCTCTAACAAATTCAGTTTGACTTGTATTCCCTTGGTCTACTTTTTCACCTCCAAGCCCAAGGCCATATTTATCAACTGTTTTTCTATGCTCAACACTTTATATTGTCTAAGGGCCTTGTCCTTTGGACCCCAAAGGACCACCTTCATAACCATTTTTTTCAAGTATGGCTGCTCTTAAAGTATATGTTGAAGCATATTATTCTTTTGCAGCCTCACTTAAACCAGGTTTGTAATTGGCATGGCTTTGTTCTTCTTCTTCCCTATCAATATCATCATCAGATTCATCACGTTCATCAAGATGCTCTATATTCCATAATTTTCTAAACTCTTTATCTTCTTCGTTAGGATCATACTCTGCAAGAGCTCTTGGATCACCTAGCTCCTTCCTCATAGACCAAAAGGCAGTAATTTTTAATCGTGACCAATTTTTATCTATAACTTCCTTCTCTAGAGAACCTGGAATTTTTACTCTACTAGATGGTTTATCACATTTTTCATAAAAATTGTTGTATGTCCTGATTGTCTTTCGGTGCAATGTCATAATTTCTGCTGACAATTGTTCAAGAGAAATACCATTCTCAGTAGCACTTTTATCCATTGCTATTTTGACCTCATCCCAAGAATCCTTGTTTCTCAAGTTTTCAAGCAAGGGTTTACTTTGATGTTGAATTCTATTTGCAGCATTCCTATTGGCCACAATAATTGATTTAATGATGTCACATGGATCATACTGCCAGTGACAGATAGCATCAAATGAAAAAAAAAATCAAAATATTATGTGCCACACTAAATGCTTTTCTCTTGAATGTGAACCCTCCACATGAAAAAGGTAAAGAAGGAAATAAGGTCTTCTTTTGCTGACTAAGAAAGTGTAGTTCATCAACATTTTGCACTTTCCTTACATATTCCAATGCAAAAACCCTTTTTGTCACATGTATTGGAAGTTTGTATGGTTGTACTCCCGATCCATAAAATCTTAGCACAGTATATTCTTCCATTAAGTACCAATCAACCAATTGTATTTATTTTCCTAGTTTGCATGCAATTTCTACATGACATGGGCAATCTAGGCATTGGAGTATTTGTAATTACTTGATGCAATGGAGGCAAAAAGTAGTCTACAAAATGATTGTAGTTCCTTCAAGAATCATGCATCCTTATCTCAGTGGTCCATTCATATACTAGAGAAAAAAAAATTTCCTCTGCATTACTATAGGGTTGAATCTAAAGCTTGTTGGTCTGAAACATTCCTCTAAATTTGAATAGAAAAAGATAGCACAAGTAGGTTGTGAACCTAAATGTCTTCATGGAACCTGCTTTAATCATTAAAAATTGTTTCTGCATGGATTCTATAATGTGCTGAGTATAATTATATTTGACATGTTCATCGCAATAATGGATATTATATATCAATTCAAGGAGGCTTGCACCCACTTCCAAATTGCTATCCAGACCGAGGCAAAATGCTAGCATGGAAATAGTATCCCAAACCCACGGTTTAAAAATATCCAAATTATAAGGAGGCTTAAGATCACCTTTCAATTTGTTTCTATCCATAACTATTGTATTTAAGAAATCATTTTTCAGCCTTTCTTCCACTGCTTCATAATCACTAGCAAGCTTTTCTAGGTCAATGTGGCGGTTTCCAAATTCTTCGGTTGTAAATCGCAACACTTTTCCAAGTTCTTCTGCATTAATGGATAACAATTCTTCTTGGTTATCTTTATTAACAATTTCTCTTTTCTTATCATCATAATTTTCGGCACAGACCATGATAAATTCTGGGCAAGGGAAAACTTCATGTAACATCATACGCCCTAATCCAATTACCCATAGTGCACTGATACTATCAACTTGCTTTTGCTTTGCAGCCTTATTCTGAGATGTAAATCTAAGTTCTGAGGTACGCCTACCATAGATTTCAGGATCATAAATATCATGATACCCATCGGTGAAACATGGGGTTTTAAGCAATTCTGCATAATGTATTTTTTTATCGGACATTGCTCTAAGTCTAGTGGTACTGGTGGTAGACATGCTTATACAAATCTGAAGTTGTGAAATTTGAATTCCCTAATAAGTAATACCTATTAGTCCTCCTTAATTTTAACGAATTCTTGAGTCTCTAAACCCAAACTTCAAACTTTGACAAAATAAGAATTTAAGAAATGTCAAACGATGAAACGTAGCCACGGGAATTCTTTCACTTACCCAAATTCTAAGCCTCGACTCTTGAAAACTAGAATGGCGTTGTTGGAAGTGGAACTGTGGAATCCAAAATAGGGTGGTGCATTGCAATGAGCAATCTAAAGAGTGAAGACTTTAAAAATCACTATACAATTTCAAAGTGCAAAGTGTTTTAAATGATTTTTTTCTCGTAATTAGAATGTTAAACTGAATGACACATCTTAGGAGTTAGGTCTACAAGTCTACAAGACTACAAGTTGCAAATTCTTAACCATTGATCTTTCTAAATCTAACAGTTATAGGGTGATTCTGGAGGTCTAATTTGGGAAGCCCATCACCTTGTGCATTTCATTACGGAATGCAACTACAACCATACATCAAATGTTCATCCAACGGTTGACACTTGAGTAATTTATGAATTATGATATTAACTTTAAAAATAAACATTAATTACTTGATAATTTGAGTTGACACTTAGCAGTTAACAGTTAAAGTGCTTTAAATGCTTTGTTTCTCGAAATTGGAACATTAAAGACAAAAGTGAATGGCACATCTTAGGTCTACAAGTTGCAAATTCTTAATCTTAACCGTTGATCTTTTTAAATCTAACGATTATAGGGTGATTCCGAAGGTTTTAGTTGGGAAACCCATCGCTCTATGCATTTCATTATGGAATGCAACTACAACCATACATCAAATGTTCATCCAATGGTTGAAACTTGAGTAATTTATGAATTATGATATTAACTTTAAAAATAAACATTAATCATTTGATAGTTTGAGTTGACACTTAGTAGTACAGAGTGCTTTAAATGCTTTGTTTCTCAAAATTAGAATATTAAAGACTAAAGTGAATGACACGTCTTAGGTCTACAAGGTGCAAATTCTTAATCTTAACCATTGATCTTTCTAAATCTAACGGTTCTAGGGTGATTCCAGAGGTTTAAGTTGGGAAGCCCATCGTTCTGTGCATTTCATTATGGAATGCAACTACAACCATACATTGAATGTTCATCCAATGGTTGAAACTTGAGTAATTTATGAATTATGATATTAACTTTTAAAATAAACATTAATCACTTAACAATTTGAGTTTACACTTAGTAGTACAAAGTGCTTTAAATTCTTTGTTTCTCAAAATTGGAACATTAAAGACTAAAGTGAATGACACGTCTTAGGTCTACAAGTTGCAAATTCTTAATCTTAATCGTTGATCTTTATAAATCTAACAGTTATAGGGTGATTCCAGAGGTTTAAGTTGGGAAGCTCATCACTCTATACATTTCATTACGGAATGCAACTACAACCATACATTGAATGTTCATCCAACAGTTGAAACTTGAGTAATTTATGAATTATGATATTAACTTTAAAAATAAACTTTAATCACTTGACAGTTTGAGTTGACACTTAGCAGTTAGCAGTACAAAGTGCTTTAAATGCTTTGTTTCTCGAAATTGGAACATTAAAGTGAATGACACGTCTTAGGTCTACAAGTTGCAAATTCTTAATCTTAACCGTTGATCTTTCTAAATCTAAGGGTTATAGGCTGATTCCAGAGGTTTAAGTTGGGAAGCCCATCGCTCTATGCATTTCATTATGGAATGAAACTACAACCATACATCAAATGTTCATCCAACGGTTGAAACTTGAGTAATTAATGATATTAACTTAAAAAAATAAGCATGAAACATGTGTTTTAAAGTCAATACCATTGGCATCGGCCTAACAATTTTTTATCGGTGGAACCTTCATCACAGCCTCGCTGATGGCCCGAAGGAAGACTCATAACTCATAAGGTGCGCTCCCCGATATACCGATAGAGTCAGCAAAAGTAAGCACATCATTGTAACACATAAACATTGGTGGAACGAATGATTGCATTCCCCTGATGGCCCAATATAACCATGAATTATCAAGTGCATATTGCATAAAGTATATTATTTAATTTCTCAAAAGAAAAAAACTGATTTGAATATATTAAATTATTAATAGACACTAAAGTTCCAAACTCAGAAAACAACTCTTTACTCTTAAGCATAAATGAATAACAAAGATTCAAGGAATCAAGAATAACACAACACAACCATTTATTTTATTGCAACTGAATTTCAATGTCACATTATTACATATCTTTTTATAGACGAGTAGCACTGTAGCTCCTATTTTGTATAAATAACATATGTTAGTGTGTTACTTTAGTACTTTACATAGACAAAATTTAATAATTTATTCCAAGTTGTTGCTCGTTACAATGGATTACAAATTGATTCCAATTTCCAAGTTTTGCTGCTGAAAACTTACTACACATGTAACTCTAAAAGTAAATGCATGATTCCAATCTTTTGCTGGTGACAACGTAATACAAATGTGGCTCTGAAAATAAATTCATGATTCCAAGTTTCTGCTGGTGGATTTTCCAACCATGTTGGGGAAAGGGGCTTCCAATCAGTTCTGGGGAAATGGGAGCCGTGAAGATACAAAATGTACTTATCCCCTTTGAGAACCAGAGCCATGCTGGGGAAATGGGAGTTGTTAGAATACAGGAAGAGAAGTAAATATGCTCCCATCTTTTACCTGCAACCTCTATGCATTGGGATAGCACTTATCTCCATCAGAGCTCCTCATCCTGGTTCAAAACCCGTCTGAAAATTCAGGTTAACCAGATCAACTTCTTTCCAATTCCACCCATTATGAACTTGAAGGAAATTTGTCTTTTACTGATTACTCTATAACTACATAACTATAGGTAGGAGAATTTACAGTATCCCCAATACTGCATCATCTTCTTAGTGAATCCTTATTAACCCTAGAAAATAAAAACCCTTACAGCATTCTCTACTAATCACTAAATCACTATCCCTATTTTTGGGCCACCAGTGCCGCTACCAGCCTATATAATTAAAATGTTTAATTTGATTGATGTCTGGCTATGTGCCAACTTGAATTGTACCTCAAGCTGACAAGCTGTCAAAATCACTCAAAGTTCAAACGATATGAAATCATTACAAATCTTGTTTCATTAAAGCTATGAGTTGTCCAAGAAATTGCTTTGGATGTTCATATCACATATGGCATTAATCGTCACCACTGCCTGCACTAGCAGTACGCCAACCACACTTTCTTCAAAAAGAATGAGAATTTTAATTAAATGAAATGTAAAATGTCGAGGCATTGAAAATACAGAATGAGTGATGAGCGATGAGCCTTGATCTCGCCACATGTCCACATCTAACGGTTATAGTGTTATTCTGGAGATTTCAAATCGTAAGTCTAATGCTTCAGAGATTTACTTCCAAAATGCAACTACAGTCGTCCATCGAACATTCAACGAACGACCCCTATGATTTCACCTCTAGATTTTTTTACTATTTTGAGATTCTTTTTAATTCGCCAATGAAAATATATTTTTTGCTTTGAAAAAAGGTTTTAATCACCAATTGAAAAAAAATTCTAGTTTGAAAAATGGTTTTATTCGCCAATGAAAAATATTTTATTCTATTAAAAAAATATGCAATTTTCCAAGATTTTCCACGAACTTCTAGGGATTATAAAATATTCGCCAATTGGGATTTTTTTTCCCGTAAAACGAAAAAAATCGCCAATAGAATTAATATTTTTCATCGGGAAGTATATCGGATTCGCCAGGATTTTACACCTACGCCGAGGGGGGGGTTTCTTAAAGATTTCCTTGCGAGGATATCATCCACATTTTTGTACGAAACCATCTCAGTGGATGGCTTGGAAGAGCCATGTCCATCTCCTATACCAATGTCCCCTGCAACCAATCTTCTTGCAGTCTCCTCATTCTTTTGCAAAGGGTTGGCACTTAAGGTTATGTAATAGAATATACAGTTGATAGTTAAATTATATAACAAATTTTTTTATGATTTGTACTAACATTTATTAGAATTATTGCATGTTTTACATCATTGGAATCACATATTAGCTGTAACTTTTTTGAAATTTTATTATGGTATGTGCACTTTGATATGATGTAATATGATTATGGTTTTGTCTCATATGTTTCAATATTAGATATATAACAGAAAAATAAATTATTGCATGAAATAAATAATAACTTTCATTTTAAATGTTTTTTTTTGCAGAACATGGGTCTTCCAGAAGATCAAGATGATCCTCATCATGATATAGATCTAGAAAATATTGGTTTTGTCGGTACAAATCACATGGTAGAGGATGATGATGACACAGATACGGAAGACATTGAGACCGATGACAATGATGATCATGGCGATGATGATCATGATGATGATGATCACGATGGTGATGATGATGATAGGGTAGTTGCTGGTAGTACCCAGCAACATTCATGATCATATAGGTTGCATCATGGATCATTGATGGTATATCGTTATGATGATGATGATCATGATAGTGGTGATGATGATGAGGCAGTTGTTGGTAGTACCCAGTGGCATTCATGATCATATAGACTACATCATGGATCATTGTTGATATATTGTTATGATGCCTCTTTTCATGGTTACTATTATATGTATCATTTTTATGGCCTACAGTACCATATTATTGAGTTGTATCACATTGACATTTATCATTTTCACTTATATCATTTGGACATATATCATCTTGACTTGTATCAATTTGAGTTACATAATTTATCATTTTTACTTATATCATTTGTACATGTATCATTTTGGCAGTGACTTAACTAGCAAAAAAATAAAATAATTATCTTGTTTTTTTTTTGATACGTAATTATCTTGTTATTTAATCATATGAGTTAAATAATTAAATTACTTACTCTATAATCATATAAGTTATTTAAGAGGCATCATATATTTAACTAATTAAATTGAATTAAAACATATTAAATTAATAAATGGAAGTAAAACAAGAAGCATTTTTAGAAGCAAAAAAGGAAGCAAAAATGGAAGTCAAACTAGAAACAAACCAGAAGCAATCTTGGAAGAAAAATTGGTAGAAAAACCTCAAAACAAAACCAAGAGCAAAACAAGAAGCATTTTTTAAAAGCAAAAAAGGAAGCAAAACAAGAAGCATTTTTAGAAGCAAAAAAGGAAGCAACAATGGAAGCCAAACTAGAAGCAAATCATAAGCAATCTTGGAAGCAAAACCAGAAGCAAACTGGAAGAAAAACTGGAAGCAAAACTAGAAGCAAAAATGGAAGCAAAACTGGAAGCAAAACTAGAAGGAATGCAAGAAGCAAAACTGGAAGCAAAACTAGAAACAAATTTGGAACCAAAATCAGAAGAAAAACTGGAAGCAAAATTTGAAGCAAAACGGGAAGCAAAATTGGAAGCAAAATTTGAAGCAAAACGAGAAGCAAAACTAGAAGCAAAACTGGAAGTAAAATCGAAAGCAAAACCAGAAGCAAAATTGGAAGCAAAATTGGAAGCACAAGTGGAAGAAAAACTAGAAGCAACATAGGAAGAAAACCTAGAAGAAAAATTGGAAGCAAAAGTGGAAGCAATACTAGAAGCAAAACTGGAAGCAAAACTGGAAGCAAAACTGGAAGCAAAACTAGAAGCAAAATCGGAAGCAAAACTAAAAACAAAAGTGGAAGCAAAACCGGAAGCAAAAGTGGAAGAAAAAGTGGAAGCAAAACTATAAGCAAAACTATAAGCAAAAATGGGAGCAGACATGGAAGGAAAACCAGTAGCCAAATTGGGCACCAATTTAGGCAAAATCCCGATGCTATTCTCGACGCCATTTTCTAACGCTATTCCCAGTGCTAAAGAAGACGCTATCACTGGCACCAAATTTTTGGCGTAAAATCCGGCACTAAAGTGGATGCTAAAGATGGGGAAAAATCTGGTGATAAAACAAAGATACGCTTTTGTGCCAACTTTTGCACAGTGAGATTGCTCCAATTGATGGACTCAAATACACTAAAATCCAGCACAAAAGTCGGCACTAATTGCTTTTTGTGTTGTTGTGATTATCTTCCTTTTTTACCAAATATGAAAGTATAGGCCTGAGTTCACTATTCTATAGCTTACGTCCTTCGTGGCTCGCTATCAAAACTTCATCAATTGATGAGAAAATCCAGTTTCTATGGCTTGACAACTTGTAGGATTTAAATTCATGAATAAACAAATAGTCTTAAATCTTCCTCCAATTCACTTCAAATCTAGAACTTGTACACATGAAAAGAGGGGAAGGGTTGTGTCATATAGGAGCTTGCCTAAGTCAAACCTCGTGTTGGTATTTCTACCTCCACAATGGAGAATTATGATATAAAAGAGATCTTTTTTTCTAGTTGGATAGAGGCTATTGATAAATAAGTAATGAATTGACAACTATCTGCAACTCACCACTCATATCCGATCTCCTTGATGGAATGAAGTCATATTCATCACCTTCAAGGATCAATTGTTGCTTGACTTGAATTGATTTGAATATCCACAAATGTTAGTACTCATAAACAAAATACATGCAAAACATGAATAAAACTTACATAACATGTGACATGATGCTTGAATGATGAAATATTGCAATAATCTTGATAATTCTACTCTTGTTGAATGCTTTTAGGATACTTGATTTGCTCGAATAAAAGTGCTAGTGTGCTTGATGCAGGAGCATCTGGGTGTAAACGCAATCAGCATCGCACAAAAAAAAAAATTGTTTCAGGAAATGGGTAAGCTTTCATGATTAATCCTTGCATAGGGAAATTTTTAGAATCGTCCTGTATTTAATGGTGAAGATTTTTCAATCATACCTTGCATGGTTTGGGAGAATTTAATTTTCTCTTTCTCGACTGGCGATTTTGAAGAAAATTAATTTTTGGAGTTTTATTAATGCTGGGACAAAATGGCTTGGTGGAAAGCTTAGGAATGTTATTTTACACATCCTAATAAAATTTCATGCAAAGACGAGCTTCTAAAAAGAAGATATGCAAAAAGTCATTTTTCAGCCTTTTGGTGCACTTTGCTGCAATTGCATAAAAGAATTTAGAAAAAAAATGTATGTAGACTCAAAGGTATTATTGGAGGGATTTTAATTTTTTTAATATCAATATTTTTAAATCTCAATTTGGTTAGAGTCATTTTCATTCTAAGTGCTACATATAGCAAGAGAAATGAAATGTTTTTGAAGACCTCGCAATGCCTCATACGAGAATTTGAAAAGAATTTACAGATGGGAGAAGCTAATAAAAAATAAAATATTGCTATAGATTTGAAGTAGATTTCTCTAGAGAGATTGAGAGATCTCAGCCCATGAGAGTGGCTTGTGAAGGAAAGTTGTGAGAGTGTGAGGAAAGAGGAGCTTTTGTAGAGTTTGAGAGGCCATGAGAGGCCAAGTTTGTTGCAAATTTTTATGATGAGATATTGTATGTAATTTGTTGCTGATTTCAATAAAAGGAAGCATGTGTGCTATTTGCAATATGTTTGAAATATATTTTTGTGAATTATGAGTGTATGTATCTGGAAAAAGGTGTCCCTTCTACATTAGTGTTTTTTCTTAATTCAAATAATAAAATGAATAGTATTTATATACAATTCTTCTAATTTTCCAAAATGAATTTTTTCATAGCCGAAAATAAAAACTATAAATTCAAAAAATAAAATACTGACATTGACATATTCAAATTTGGAGTCAAAAGTGTTGGTCTAGGGCGCAGTGTGCCTTAGACTAGATTCTTGCTTTTTTGGGATCAAAAGTGTCAAGGGAAAAAAATTAAATGTATAATTTCATTTCTCATGTTTTATTTTTTAAAGATGCTTATAAAATGGGTAATTAATACATAATTAGGTCCAAGCACATAGGGGGAGCTAAACCTAATGTGAAATTGTCAAGGGTGACAATTTCTGACAATACAATACTAATATTATTTATTTTTGAGAAATTCAAATTAGCATCATTAGGTTGAAAAAATTTCTATAAAATATTAATTGATTGCATATTTATGATGTTAGATGGATTTAAGAAAAAAATGATATAGTTATAAAATTGATTGAGTATTTTTCTAGTTTTCTTGAAAAGTGTAAAATTTCCCAAAAAACTTTTGAAAACTCTCAAAAGAACTTATTTGATTGAAAAGGCATGATATGTAGCATATTTAGAGAGATAATTTTTTTTGAAATTATGAAGTTTTTATTTATAGTGAAAATCTAGTGAATAGTGAAAAGATTAAAACTTTCATTATTGGTGATTGAGTTTTTTACATGGTTCTTAAAATTATAAAAATATAAATTATGGATTTAGAACATGTAAAAAAAATATTTTATGGGATAAAATGTCTCATGTTGGAAGTGTAATTCCTACCTTTTGGATATGGGTATCATATTTGTTAGCCTAATTTTTCATGTCATGACCTCTTGGGTAATTTTGGATAATTTTAAGCTAGCATTGAAATTTGGAGTTAGAAGTAGATTGGAACCCTATTCAACATTCAAAATTGGGATATGCCCATGTTAAGGGCATGAAGGGGATAACATTTAATAAGATAAGACAAATTGCATGATGTTTTAAGAAGCCTCAATTGTGTTGATGTTGTGCTTATCTCGTTCATTTCTATTAATATTCTCCTATTGTTTATTGGGTCATTGCACCTAATTATGTTTATGTGGTTATCTTGCATAAGTTTTGTTGGATCACCACACTCATAGTTTTGTGTTGTGGTTGTCAACATTACCTTGTGTGATATTGATCATTGAATATTACAACCCTTGTGCAACATTATTTGGTTATAATTATAATGTGTATGTTTATTAGATGATGATGTCATGCCTTATTTTTTGTACTATGACCATTTGGCATAAATGATGATTTAGCATGTATTAATGGATCAATTTTAATATTTTTTTGGAGTGATTTCCTTCTTTTCTCAACTATATTGAAATGAAATGATTAGTGTTGATGAATATTAAAGAACAAGGTTATGTGAATTAAAAGTATTGATGATCCTTATATTATCCTATTCATTTATCCTACTTTTGGTTGGGTCATGAGTACCCAAGAGGTGATTTATATATTAGACCGTTGATATGTGTGTATTAAAGTGTGGTTGTATATTTAACTAATAATATATTGTTATCCCTAAATTATGCATTAGACTCTTGATGTGTTTGTATTCAAGTGCCATTGTGCATTGAACTACTAATTAATTGTTATCCTTGGATTATGATTTAGACCCTTGATGTGCATGTATTCAATTGTGGTTTTGCATTGAATTATATTGTATTTTTACCCCTACGGTGTTATCATTTTATAGTGTGTGAAACACATTCACAACCATGTTGTATATTATTAATGTCTTACTTAAAGCCATTGTTTGTGTTTGATATTGTCCATGCTTTAAGGTTATCCATGATAGTCTCTTCTACATAGTTCAAGTGTTTCCTAAAGTTGCATTGGCATATATTCTTCTTGATGATGGTAATATAGTTGGGAGGATGGTAACATTACCCATTGGTCCCCTTCTAGAAGATTGATTGGGATATTGAAGAGTTCCCAATATGGTTTATTTTCCTTCTTGTATGCCTTGAGTTATGTAAAGGTTCTAATAATGTTATCATAAGTATTTTATCTTGGTTTATTCTCATCCTTGTATTCTTCAGATGTGGGCTTGTAATTTTCTAATTATTGTGTTTTTCATTTTGTTATGAAATACATGTGTAGGCAAGTAATTCTATTTGAGCATCGTAGATGTTACTATTTATTCTTTTGGAAAAGAGATTGTAATATTTTAATTGATGGATTTGTTGAATATTTTAATTTAAAATTCATGGTGTTGGTTCTCATCCTACTCTTATCTTCATAAAGTTGTGATTAATTTGATCTTACTTGGAAAAAATATTTTTAGGTGAATTAAGCATGAGTTTTTTTTTCAAAATGAAATGATATTAATTATTATACCATGTCATTTCTTATTTGTGATGCATGGAAATTTATTTTCTATGTTGTTTTTAATATCATGTTAGAGTAGGCTTGTTAGCCATGTAAAGAGAATCAATTTGTTGTTGATATTTGTAATGATGGATCTTGGTTTTTTGAATTCAATGTTACATTGAATCATATTATTTGTACTTAGAACCACCCAAGTTTGAAATGAGGTTTATTTCATGGTAACATGTCTATGTCATTATTTCAATGGTATTTTTTTATCATCTTGGAGGGGATTTAGCATGTCTGGGAAAATTGATTATGAGATGTATACACTTAATTTTCTTATGAAGTTCTTATGATCTAGAAGATATATTTTATTTATAATTTCAATGTTATTAGTAGAAAGTAGAAATAATCAATCAATTGATGTGTATTTGATATTATGATGTAAGTTCAATTTCTCATTTATGTCAATTTTATTTGATGCATGATGCCAATTCTTATAAATTATATGTTATGATTTGAACATTCATATGATTATGAAGTGGAATTATTACATTATTTTTATGCACTTTACTCTTGGTTAGAGTTAATACCTACTATGTGTTTGTGTCATGCATGAGGTAAATGGGTATGCTATTAAATAAAATAATTTTTGGTTAAAATGAATCATTTTATTTATGTGAATTTTATACATGTTAAACCTGCCTCATATAAGTAAATTTTTGGTTCAAACCATTACCCATATGGCACTTGGTTTGAGGTGGTTATTCCTTGGTTGAAGACTAGTGTTTTGTGGTCTTGTCCGGCCTAGCTCTACCATTTTCTTGGTTTGTATGACCTCATTTTTTACCTTTGAGGTTCTTATCAAATTATAAATTATTCTATGTGGGTATATGTTCCCTTGTGTACAAGTGGTTGGTTAACAGTCTGATTGGTTAAGACTTTTTATATCCTAATTTTCCTACCACTTGAGGGATAATCTTAGTGTTTGGATATTGATTCAACATCCTTTACAATGTTGGTTGAGTCAACCTAGGATATATAATGAATAAACATCTTTCTTTAGTTCCAACCCTTGTGTCTGCAAGAGAATGGGATAGTGGACTAGTGTCTGATCTCCAGCTTAGAGGAAATTATACCCTCATATGAGCATTGTAGTGGGTTTCTCACATGATAGGTTTAATTCTCCACTTTTGTTGTCATTATTGGTATGCAATACTATGTTTTATGTCACATCTAAAATGTGCATGAAATATGAATTGTTGATATTGCATTTACATTGCAAAAAAATTATTTGTCCATTTTTATCAATAATGTCTTGGGTGAAAGGTTGAGAAATTACACTTACTAAAGACAAATAACTATACCCCATCCATGTAGGATGAATACATTTATTTTAACTTACCATATGGATTACTTAAAAATAAAATGCACCCAATCTAATAATAACTAATTCCTAATACATTTTTCAAAATGGTGGCTCTTAATATTTCCCCTCCCTTCAAAAAATATGTCCTCAAAGATTAACATGAGGAAACATGGATATAATGTTGGTTGAATACCATATGGAATATTTAGGTTGTATAAATTTCAATTAGATTAAAACCTCTTCAATGAGAATTTTTTTCTAATATTTCATTTAGTTCTAAAAGTATGGATCCCTCATCACCCAATTGGGAAGTTATATTGGGACTCGTGTAGCTTTTCAAATAGTTCTCTGAGGCAAGAGACATAAAAAAATACTTGAATATTTGAAAATGAGATTAGCGCAAGCTTATACACCACCATTCCTATGTTTTAAACCACCTAATAAGAGCCATAAAATTTTGGACCCAACTTGTGACCCACCTTGTTGTGCAAGTATGATTGCTTTTAAGGCTAGTGACATGAAAATATCCAATTTCCCAATTCAAATATATACTTGAATGTATGCTAATCCACCCACTACTTCATGTTATTATGTGCCTCTATAAAAATTTCCTTAAGGACCCTAAGAAATTTCTTCAAATGGGAAGAGGGTTTGTCAACCTCATGGAATCTAGAAGAACCTAAAACATAAGTATCCAAAAAAAATGGTCCATATATAGAGATACTAATATAAAGTCATCTTGGATGCACTATGATAAGTGGTCATTTTTCCTTGTGGATCTAACATAAAAAATCTAAAGTAATTTTCCAAGCATTTATTTACAACCTTAGTTTGGTCATCATTCTCATAATGATAAGATTAATTCATGCTCAATTGGTTTCCTTGAAACTTAAATAATTTTTACCATATTTCTTGTGAAGGAAAGATCATGATCACTAAAAATGAATTGGGGTATACCATGAAGCTTAAATATTGTGTCTAAGAAGTGATATTTTATGACAACAATTAAGGTTGGGGTAGGGCATAAAATGAGCATAGTTAGATGGTCATTAAAACCACACTTAGGAAACCCAATGATGAGATTCATAATAATATATCCCCAATACATGTCTAGAATAGGAATTGATTTTAAAGATCCTAGTAGTTTGATTATCTCCCCTTCGTTGTGCTAGCACAAATAAATCCCTACCTCAAAAATTTTGACATATTGGTTTAAGTTAATCCAAAAATAT
This sequence comes from Sequoiadendron giganteum, assembly GCA_007115665.2. Taxonomy (NCBI): domain Eukaryota; kingdom Viridiplantae; phylum Streptophyta; class Pinopsida; order Cupressales; family Cupressaceae; genus Sequoiadendron; species Sequoiadendron giganteum. The sequence goes on along the minus strand of CM021103.1, from coordinate 268,332,963 downwards.
TTTTTTCTTGATGCACTCATATGCATAAAAAAATCCTTCATTAAATTCAATAATCTTTTAAATTATTAAAATACATCTCCATATACAAGAGATGATCAACCCAACTATGATTGTAAATGAGAATGACATAAAGAAAGGACCAAGATGAATTTACATAGGTAGCCTTTGAACATCTTATTAGGAAGAATTATATAATCCAAATGGAATCACAAAGATTTCATAGTGACCTTCATGTGTTCAAAACTCTATTTTGAGAATATCATCCTCCTTGACTCAAATTTGGTGATATCCAACTTGGTAAAAACTAACCCCAAAGAGCTCGTCCAAAAATCAACAATGAGAGGAATAGTAAACTTGTGTTTAGTAGTTAATTTACTAAGTTCCCAAAAATTTGAGTATGTCCTCCATCTTCCATATTTCCTTGGAACCATCACCAAAAGGAATGAATAAGGACTTGAACTAGGTCTAATGACACCTACCTCCGTTAGCTCATTAACCATCTTCTCAATTTCATTATTTAGTTCAAAAGGATAAGAATGGGGAAAAATATTTGGAGGTTTATGTACAATAATTAGGGAAATGAAATGGCTATGGGACAATGGGGGAGGAAACCCCTTAGGTTCCTCAAAAATATTCCTAAATTTATCCAATATCATATACAAATTTGAAGAAGGATGTAAAATATTTTCAACTTCCATATATTAGAACTATGTAATAATTCAAAAATGCCCTTTCTTTAATAAAATTTTCATGTGGTGATAATTGTTTAGTTAAATTTTATCACCCTTCATACCTTGCAATTGCCTTATTGACTAAATTTTATACAAAGTTGAGAATAATCACATGAGAAGGCCTAAATTTTGTATATATTACACTCTTGATGCCACTTCAACACCCCCAAAGGAAATAGCATAAATATTGGATATTAGTTGATATTTATCCATAGTGAATTTTAAATTACAACATTTTCCACCATAGGGCATGGAATTTCCATTGGCCACTTTAATTTGGAAATTATCATAGAAGTGAACATATCAATGGATTTGGTTGGAAAATTTATTTCTAATGAAGATATGTGTCACCACCATCAATCAAAACCACAACCCATTGGATTTTGATGTATCCAATGACTTTGATGGTTGGCAAGGAAGAGAATCCTATAAGAACATGAATAGAGATATGAGCATCCTTTGTTGGTTCACTATCTATTAAAGTTATATTTCTCCCACTTTTGATCATAATTGAAATAAATTTTCCCCTAACCTTTTTTTGAACCAACTTGTCTTGAGATAACTTGTGGTGGGCATAGTTCCTCTATCTATGGTATCCTTTTTTTGAATGAATTATTATTAATGGGGTATATAACCTAAAATAATTTCTCATATAGGTTTTATTCATACTTACTTAAGTTTACTTGAGGCACTTTTGAGATATTTACTTTTTGTGTCTCATGCCATATGAATATGACATATTTCATAAGCTTATGTTGTCCTATCTCTTCACCGTGATTATATAATCAAGGATTCTCTTATAAATTATGCATCATTATATCATTATTGCATCCTATAATAAAAAATGTATTCATTGATACTCTCTTTTGGAAGGCCATTTTTGGTTTTGCAAGTGATCTTCACTGTTTGAGTCTCGTATGTCTCTTATATAGTGTTAGAGATTCGTCTCTACAAGCCCCTTCCTCAAATTTGGGAATGATTTGGGTAGAAACTTTTCTTGGAATATAGTCTTAAGAAAAAAAATCTTATCATTGAGTCTAAAAGGCCCAAAACTTATATTTTATATAAAAAAAAGTATATATTGGAGTTAAAAAATCATTTTGGGGGGTTCTTAGAAATTTGGTAAGAAAATCTATATAGCCTATGGAATCTATATAGTCCATAAAAATATGTATCATATGGTTTGTATAGGTAGTTGTAAAATTATGTAGTCAATAGAATTAGTAGAATATTCTATGGGGTACAATCAGTGTCAATCCATAATCCATTGTACTCTATACAAATCACTTTTGCATATTCAGTTTTTGTAAGGTACAATCAATCAATTTCAACAAAAGATTCTTTTTAAACCATAGAATAGGGTTCTTTTGGCCCTTGGTAGTGTGGACCAAGAGTGTATAATCATTCCTATACCAATGGCAATTGACCCTTAAGAACCAAATAGGAGTTATCATCTGGGCTCTAACTAGATCCACACCTCACATTGTTACTCCCCCAATTATTTAAACTCTCATGTCACCAACTATTTCAACTCCACTAATATTTTTTCCCAACTTCCACAAGTAAAACTCCACCCGATTATACAACCCAGGTGAGAAACACAACCTATTTTTTCCACTTGAGTACCACCCAAACAAGTGGTGCCACCTAGATGAGTATTTTTTCCCAAGTAAGGATCATATCCCTATTTTCATGTGTTGCAAATGTTGTCATTGATGTCAAGAAGGGATTTGTTGTGTAATTTTATTATCATTGATGTCAAATTTTTTTGCAAAAAATTGTATAAAGGCCAAAGACCACTAATTGGTTCAAGGGAAAATCATTTTATGGCTAAGGAAAAATTTATGGGCCGACTTCTTTTGGTAGTTATGAAAGAGAAAAATAAAATTAATATTCATACCACTCTAATTTTGGCTGACCATCTTTATCAAAGACACATTTATAAATATAATCACCCAAGACAAGAGATAGATAGATAAGGCAGCAATTAACAAGTCTTTATGGGTAGAAATAGTGAATTAAGACTTGTATAGTGGTGAATGTAATGTGAAGACAATGACTCACTTCTATGTAAATATTAGTGATCATTATTTAAAAAGAAGTGATTACTTCATGAAGCCAATATTAATATTAAAGGAGGAAACACTTCTTTAAAGGGGAAATTACATTTATTAAAGGTAGCAAATCATTTACTAATATTTAGCTTAAGAAGCAAAGATTATTATGAGTTAAGGCAGCAAGTTTGTGTTATCAAAAGGCAGTTATCACTTCATAATTAATGGTAATATTTTTTGAGGGAGATGCCTCTCTTAACATAGAGGCATAAGCATATAAAAATTATTTTTTTGTGGAGAGTGATGTTAAAATATATGGAAATGAGAAATATGTGAAGAATAAATAAGAAAAAAGGTAGTGAAAATATTAAGAAGACAAGGAGTAGCGATTAGAAGATAATAAGTTGATGGGAAACAAATGATAATAAGTAGACTACATTAAGGAATCAGCTAAGAAAGTTAATTAAAATATAAGTTATTAAAAGGTAGAAAATATGAAAGGTTATTTCTCTTAGAAGATATAATATATAAAGGATATTGTTCATGAGAAGAAATGTGTGGAATAGTAGATAATCACTCAAATACAAGTAGACTTATGAAGCATATTTGAGCAGATTTAGGAGAAAATCTATGAGAAAATTTAAAGAATGTTCATATAATATTTCTTAACAGATTTAGGAGTAAATGTATGAGAAGATTTAATGAAGATCCATAGCATATTTTTGAGAAGATTTTGTTAGAGATTTGTGTTGTCATTAATGTCAACAAGGATATTGTTGCACTATGCTGTCCTTAGTGTTGTCATTGATGTCAACCTCTAGTGTGGTGTTGAGCAAGTGGTGTAGATGGAGAGATTGTTGGTGTTGTAGATGGGGAGATTGTTGCAATCTCTAGTGTGGTTTGTGATGTTTTTGATGCAACTGGTTCACTTGGTTTCCAAGTGATTTTCAGAAAATTTGAATCAAAGAGTGTATAAAGTGATAGAGTTGTGCCCTATGTTGTGCTTCATATTTCTACATAGTTGAATATGTTCTTGTTTGGTTTGGATGAGATGATTAGAGGTGTTTAGAGGTGTTATATTCAGATTTTTAGGTTCTAGATTGTGAAGCAATGGAAGTTTTGTTTGATAGTGTGTTGATTGTGAAGAAGGTTGTCTAGGAGAAATAGAATTTCTCCACATGTCTTCATGTTGAGGTTTCTTGTCTTGTTTTTTTGGGAACATACTAATATTGTTTGTATCTACCTTCCCTTGGAGAATTATGTGTTCAATTTTTTTGCAAGGTTGGTTAGTGAGTTGCTTGCCTGTGGTAGTGTTGTTGGTTGTATAGGATTATGGTATTCTCAATTGCATGTGGTTGTGGTAGTGTTGCAAAATATTTTGATGATGTTGGAATATTTTGGGATGTTGTGTGATGTTTTTTCATGGTCCGTTGAATGTTTTCAGACCTAGTGAAGAGTGAATTGATTGTTTGGTAGCATTAATACAAGTTTGGTTGACCCGGTGTGTTAGTGTTACTTGCAGATGTGCTTTGTGCATTGTAGAAGTGTGGTGTTATGCGTTGGTGTAGATTTCGGTCCTAATTAACCCTTAGTATACTCTAACTTCAGTTATTTCAACCACAAAAGTGTGTGGTGCCAACTTATTTGGTGATTTCACATTTGAGGTACATATGTCTCATTGAGGTCAACCTAAACAAGGTTGTTTGAGGTCATGGAGGATATATAAGAAAGTAAAATTGTTGGAGATATTGTGTATGAGAAGTGAAATGTGAATGTGATCAAGTGTAGTGATCTAAATGCAATCTTAAATACCTAAGACTACCAGATGAAGTGAGAAAAAGGTGTTTACATTTTTAGTGAACCTAAAGTTACTAGAGGTAGTGAGCTGAAGGTCGCAAATGGTGTAGAGTTATTATGGTGGATCTTGCTATTTCTTTGAGGTAGTGAACCTCCTTGCAACATTCTTCTTCTATTCTCTTCTATTCTAGACTATGAGTCCTTTGGGTAGTGATCCATTCTTCTCTTTTGAGCAGTGGGCCCTTTTGGCAGTGAGCCTTTTATATTCGGTGTTGTTATTCATATATATGTGATTTAATCCTCACCATGGTTTTCCCTAATTAGGTTTTTCCACATAAATCCAGTGTTCTATGGTGTATGGTTGTGAATGTGTTTATATTTCAAATTTTTTACATTCATGCTAATGCTTAATAAGGGTTTAAGGATTAATAAGGGTTTTAATATTTTAATGTACAATTGAATCACCCCCCTCTTAGTTGTCTTGTGTGTCTAACCATTGGTATCAGAGTTATGGTTCCTTGGAAGAAGCTTAACCACTTGAGGTACATCCGATGGCATACAAGAATGGTGTCAAGGTCCCTTTGTTTGATGGAACAAACTATGCTTTTTGGAAAGCTAGGATAGAAGCATTTCTTGTCTCATTAGGATTTGGTGTTTAGAAGTTAATTGAAACTAGATATAATATACCTAATACTCCTCCAGCAAGTGATGATGAGATTAGGTATTATGAGAATAATGGTAAAGCAAGGAATTCTATCTTGAGTGGACTTTTTGATTCAGAACTTGTGAAGGTGATAAGCCTCAAAACTACTAAAGAGATCTGGACAAAGTTATAGAGCATTTATGAAGGAGATGGTAAGGTCAAGCAAGCATGCAAAATTTCAAAGCCAAATTTGAAACCCTAAGGATGTCAAAAGGTGAAGATATTGTTGGCCACATGCTCTAGGTGGATGGTCTTGGTGGAAAACTAGAGGAAAGTGAAGTTGTGAAAAATGTATTGAGAACTCTTCCTAAAGCTTATAGTGCTAAATTTTTTCCTATTGAGGAAGCTTAAAATTTGGATTAGTATTCTAGAGATCAATTTTTTAGTGCTTTAAATACTTTTGAATTAAGAGAGTTTGACCAAGATACTTTAAGGAAAAAAACTACTTTTAAATTCAGCAATAAAGATGATGAATCTAATCTAGATGATCTTCATGAACTTGAAGAAAAAAATTTAAGGACATTGAAAAAGGGCATTGGAAAATAGAGAGGTAAGTTTACCCTTTAATTGTGTCAATTGTGGAAAGATAGGTCATTATGCTTCTAAATGTCCAATCAAAGTTGTAAATAACAGACATAAAGATCATAAAGGTAAATTTTTCAAGAAGAGTTATTATGTTAAAGAAGATAGTGGTATGTCTAATGATGAAGGATCAGACTATCTGGATGATGGAAGTGATGAATGCTTGTTCATGGCTTTAAATGTTGGAACTAATTCTATTGACCCTAAAAGATGTATGAAGGAAACTACTTTAAAAATATGTCATAGTATTGAAGGAACTATGTCAATTGCTTTTCATGCAAGAGAGGAGAGAAAATAATGGATAGTTGATATTGGATGCTCAAATAATATGACAGGTGATAAGAGTAAATTTTTTAAGCTTGAAAAACATGATGGCGGTCTTGTTAAGTTTGGTGATGATACATCTACTAAGATCTATGGAAAAGGTTCAATTAGTTTTTATGGAAAGCATAAAACAAATGATGTTCTTTATGCACAAGGTCTTCAACACAATATTCTCAGTGTAGGATAGATGTATAGCAAAGGATACAATTTGGTGTTTTAGGATGATGTTTGTAAATCAAAAATGGAAGCTCTAAAATACTGGTTGCAGCTAGAACAAGGAAAAAAGGAAATTTTTATCATCTTAAAGGTGGTAGTTTTAAGTGCTTCATGGCTCAAATCAATGAAATTTGGCTATGGCATAGAAGAATGGGTCACATCAATTTTGGTAGCCTAGTGAAGATCAGTTCGACTGATGCTGTGAGAGATCTACCAAAGATTACAAAGCCTATCAATGTGATTTGCAAGGAGTGTCAACTTGGAAAGTATACAAAGAAGAGATTCAAAACTAAGGAATATTCTACCATAGGACCTCTAGAGTTGGTGCATACAGACCTATGTGGACCTACTAGAACAAGAACCTCTCAAGGTGATGAGTATTTTATGTTGTTAATAGATGATTATTCTAGAATGACTTGGGTAACATTTCTCAAAGAAAAATTAGAAGCTCTAGATAAATTCAAAGCATTTGTCTATGGTTGATAATGAAATGGATTTGAAAATCAAATGCTTGAGGTCTGATAGAGGTGGTGAGTTCACCTCCAATGAGTTTAACAATTTTTGTGAAGATCATGAGATAAAGAGATATTTATCAACTCCTAGGACTCCTCGGCAAAATAGAGTTGTGGAAATAAATAATAGAGTAGTTCAAGAAGCAGTAAGAACCATGATGAAGAAAGAAAATATACCCGAAGTCTACTGGAAAGAATAAATTCATACTATAGTATACAATCTTAACAAAGGACAAGCAAGAGTGAATAGTTCAAAGAGCCCTTATGAACTATGGTATGGAAAACCTCCCACTATGAAATATTTTAGTGTTTGGAAGCAAATTTTGCATCAAGAGAGATGAAGAAAACTTAAGAAATTTTGATGCAAGACCATATGAAGGAATCTTCCTTGGATACTCCACAAAGAGAAAGGCATGCCGATGTTATAACAAAAGGCTAAATAAGATAGTTGAAAGTGCAAGTGTCAAAGAAAATGAAGAATCTCATTAGAACTTAGTGCTAATAGAAGGTTATGAATATGATGAACCCCCTTGAAGAGAAGAAGAATAAGAAGAGAAAGAAAATGAGATAATAGTGGAAGAGGAAGAAGCTTTGAAAATGAATCCTAAGACTCCTAAGTATGTGCAGAAGAATCATTATAAAGACCAAATCATTGGAGATAAGAGAAAAGGTATGCTGAAAAAAAAAAGATTTTTTATGGCAGAAGAACAAGTAAACTTTTGTTTACTCTTAGAAGTAGAACCTAAAACAATAATTGAAGCATGCAAGGATGAGATTTGGATCAAAGCTATGGAAGAAGAGTTGTGGCAAATTGAGAATAATTAGACATGAGAATTGGTATTAAGACTAGCAAACAAGAATGTGATAGGAACCAAATGGGTATTCAAGAACAAGTTGAATCAGAATGGAGAAGTTATCAGAAACAAGACTAGGCTTGTGTGTAAGGGTTACTCACAAGTAGAAGTAATATATTTTGAAGACTTTTTCTTTGTGGCAATAATGGAAGCCATTAGGATTTTTTTGTATTTTGCAGCACATAAAGACTTCAAGGTGTATCAGATGGATGTCAAGTCTACATTATTGAATGGTGAGTTAGAAGAAGAGGTGTACATTAACCAACCACAAGGTTTTCAATTGTTAGAAGATTATGATATGGTTTACAGGTTGAAGAAAGCTTTATATGGACTCAAACAAGCTCCTAGAGCTTGGTATGCAAGATTGGATAAGTACTTAATATAGAAAGGATTCAAAAAGGGTACCACAAATAGCAATCTTTACTTCAAGGTTGAGAGATCAAATCTTGATTGTGGTTGTGTATTTTGATGACATATTCTTTGGAGGAAATGAATAAATGCATAAGAGGTTTTCAAAGGAGATGCAAAATGAGTTTGAAATGTCAATTTTTAGGGAGATGAATCTCTTCCTTGGGCTACAAATCAGCCAATCTGATAAAGGTATATTCATTTCACAATCAAAGTATGTCAAGGAAATGTTAAATAAATTTGGAATGGAGATTCTAAACCAATATGTACTCCAATGGTTACTGGTTTTAAGTTGAGAAAAAATGATGAATCTCCTAAGACAAATTAGATCAAGTATAGATCAATGATTTGTGAATTTCTATTTCTAATTTGTCTTAGGGATTTTTGTTTCTTGATTGAGTCTCATTATCTACTACAAATGCAGAATATATTGTAGTAGCATATTGCTTCACACAAGTGTTGTGGATGAAGTAGGCATTGATGGATATTAGAGTATCATATGATGAACCTATTTCTATCTTGTGTGATAATACAAGTTCTATCAACATTTCAAAAAAATTGATAATTCATTTAAGGTCAAAGAATATCTCTATTTGGTATCACTTTCTAAGAGAGAAAGTTGCAAAGAATGAAGTGAAGTTGGATTATGTGCCTACAAAGGATCAAATAGTAGAAATTTTCACAAAGGATCTTCCAAAAGATACATTTGAGTATCTTAGAAAGAAGCTAGGGTTTATTACCCCTCCTTCTTTCAACTAGATGCATAAGTTGGTACATTTGTCTAGGTGATATATTCAAGATACATTCTTGGTCTTGGAATGATGAAGGATACCTCTCAAGGGGAGTAGGTAGTGGTATCTTTGGTTGATACATTAAAGAGAGCAGTGGAGAGAGTGGTAAAGAGAGAGAAATTGAGAGAAATTAAATGGGCGAGAGAGTTTCTTGCAGGTGTTGCCCTTTACCATTGATGTTAAAAGGGGGGAGAGTAAAGTTTGAAAAAAATAGGGGGAGAGTGAATTCTACAAGGAAAGAATTGATCTTAAAGGGGGAGAGAAGCCTAGAATACATAAGAAGAAAGGGGAGAAAATAAAGAAGTTTGAAATGTAAGAAATATCCAAGTAAGGGGGAGAGTTGCTTGATGCAGGGTTGCTTGTGTGATCTAGTGTTTTCATTGAAATGTTGTTTTGTTTGTTGATGGTTTTCAGAGTTAGTGTTGTCATAAATGACAAAGGGGGAGATTGTTAGAGATTTGTGTTGTCATTGATGTCAATAGGGAGATTGTTGCACTATGTTGTCCTTGTTGTTGTCATTGATGTCAACCTCTAGTGTGGTGTTGAGAAAGTGTTGTATATGGAGAGATTTTTGGTGTTATATATGGTGTGATTGTTTCAATCTCTAGTTTAGTTGTGATGAGAAGGTGTTTGTGATGTTTTTAATGCAACTGGTTCACTTGGTTTCCAAGTGATTTTGAGAAAAATTGAATAAGAGAGTGTACAAGGTGACATAGTTATGCTTTGTGTTGTGATTCATATTTATTCATGGTTGAAGATGTGCTTGTGTGGTTTGGATGAGATGATCAGAGGTGTTCAAAGGTGTTATATCCAGAGTTTTAAGTTTTGGATCGTGCAGCAATAGAAGTTGTGTTTGATAGTGTGTTGACTGTGAAGAAGGTTGTCTAGGAGAAATGAAATTGCTTCACATTTATCCACATTGATGTTTCTTGTCTTGTAGATTTGGGAACATAGTAATATTTTTTATATCTACCTTCCCTTAGATAATTGTTTGTTCAATTTTTCCACAAGGTTGGTTAGTGAGTTTCTTATCTGTGGCAGTGTTGTTGGTTGCACAAGATGATGCTATTCTTAGTTGCAAGTGGTTGTGGCAGTATTGAAAAATATTTTGATGATGTTATAATATTTTCGAATATTGTGTGATGTTTCTTCATGGTCTGCAAGATGTTTTCAGACCTATTGAAGAGTGAATTTATTGCTTGGTAGTGTTAATATAGGTTTGGTTAACCAAACATGTTAGCATTACTTTTGGATGTGCTTCATGCATTGTGGAAGTGTGGTGTTTCATGTCGGTGTAGATTAGGTCTTGGTTAACCCTTAGTGTGGTATTCCTTCACTTCTTTCCACCATGAAAGTGTTTGGTTCTGACCTATTTTGTGATTGGACATTTGAGGTACATATGTTTCATTGAGGCCAACCTAAACAAGGTTGTTCGAGGTTGCGTAGGATATATAAGCAAGTTCAATTTTTGGAGATGTTGTGGATGAGAAGTGAGATGTCAATGTTATCAAGTGTTGTGATCTAAATGTGAGCTTAAATTCCTAATACTACCAGATGTAGTGAGAAAAAGGTGTCTACATTTTTAGTGAACTTGAAGTTTCTAGAGGCAGTGAGTTGAAGGTTGTAGATGGTGTAGAGTTGTGGTGGATCTTCCTATTGCTTTGAGTTAGTGAACCTCCTTGTAACAATATTCTTCTATTCTCTTTTATTTTGGATAGTGAGTCCTTTGGGTAGTGATCCCTTAGTAGTGAGTCATTCTTCTCTTTTAGGCAATCAACCCTTCTGACAATGAGCCTATTGTGTTTCATGTTTTTCTTTATATATATGTGAGTTAATCCTCACCTTGGTTTTTCCCTAATTAAGTTTTTCCACATAAATTTGGTGTTCTATGGTGTATGGTTGTGAACGTGTTTATGTTTTAGTTTGTTTGCATTCATGTTAATGCTTAATAAGGGTGTAAGGATTAATGATTCTTTTAATGTTTTAATGTACAATTGATTCACCCCCCTCTCAATTGTCATGTGTTTCTAACATATTTGTGAAGGAAATTTGAAGGGGATTTGAGTGATTTTATAAAGGAGTTTCAAATGGTTTATCAATTAACGAAGCAATTTTCAAAGAGTAGAATAGGTTGGTGCCTCCTATAAAAAGAGATTGGTGTCTCTTGTTGAGTTGGTACTTAGTTGTGGGGATTGGTGCCTCTAGTAGGTTGGTTCCTGCAAATCGTGTAAGTGGGTATTGTCGTATCTTGTAGGTTGGCTCCTATAAATTTTGTAAGAGAATTTTATACAAGCAATCTTTTTTTTTTTTTTCTCTCAAAATAGTTTCCAAGTAAAATCTTGTGTTCTTAATTTTTGATATTGTGTGATTGGTATTTTTTTCGTTATTGTTTTGAAAAAGTAAAAGATTATCATATACTTATTCACCCCCTCTCAATATAAGTGTGTTCTCAAAAATTGGTATCAAATCCAATTCCTTCATAATATAGCTTAATCATTATAAGATCTTAAGATCACATATGGCATGTCAAGAAGGATTCTCCTCTAGTGGGCCTCCATTGGGATGAATTATTCCATCTAGATCATAAGGATGTGCACCTCCCTAATGGCACTTGGATTTGATATTTGGAAATTGTTTGTGGATGGTTATATTGCACCATCATCTCCACCAATAGATTTAGCAAGAAATAAGGCAAGAGAAAAAATGCAAAATACATGAATGAAATTTTGTGTGGATTATCAAAAGTTAAATTTGTCAAAGTGATGCATTTCACATCAACGAAAGATATGTGGGACAAACTACAAAAGACCTATGAAATGTATGAAAAGGTTAAAAAGGCTAAGCTTCAAACCCATAGGAGGTAATTTGAGAGTCTAAATATGAAGGATGAAGAAAGAATTGCCACTTATCTCCATTGTCTGATTGAGATTGTGAATACCATAAAGGTTCTTGGTAAAAAAGTAGAAGACTCAAAAGTGGTGTAGAAGGTATTAAAGTCTCTACCCTTAAGATTTGATGCTAAAGTTTCTTCCATAGAAGAAATGGAGGACTTGGATAAATTAACTATGGATGAGCTACACGGGATCCTCATTGCATATGAGATGAGGACCATAAAGGAGAAGACATTTAAATGAGAGGCATCCCTCAAATCCTCAAATAAAATGGAGAATAAAGAACCTAAATCAAGCAATAGTTCCAATGATGAATTAGATGAAGAAGAAGATCATTTTGCGAGGAAGCTAAAGAAAGGATTCAACAAGTATGAAGGTAAGTTACCTTTTAAATGCTTTAATTATGGAAATAAATGAAACTTTGTTGTTAAATTTCCTTATGAAATTAAAATTAGTGATGATGAGGAGAATAATATTAAGAAATATAGAAAACATAAAAAGGGTTACAAGCATGGAAAATTTGAGAAAAAAAAGGGCTTTATAAAAATTTAAAAAACCTTTATTTTAAGGAGGAAAGTAGTTCATCCAAAAAGAGTCTCTCTACTAGTGATGGAGAAGAGTTCCTATTCATGGAAATAGAATTAAAAGATGATAACTTGAAAAATGAAGACAAAGAAAAGGAATAGAATGATTCAAATGAAGAGAATGTCAAAATAGATGGAGAAGTATATTTGGAAGAACTTATATGTGCTCTAAGTGAAATAAAGAAACTAAAGAAGAAGAATTTGAAGAAAAAACTATTGCTTCAAGAGGACTATGAATCTAAGGAGAAATTGTCAAAAATCCTTGAGGAGTCTCATCAATTTAAAAATTCAAGTTGAAAAGGAAAACCAAATTGAGGAAGAGGTAAGAATTCAATTAAAGGAAAAATAAGAAATTTGTGAAAGGCTCGAATCTAAAATTTATTTCCTTGAGGAAAGAATTAGAGAAAACAACTATTAAGCCAAATAGGAGCCTTAATTTTTATAAGAGTGTCAATATTTTGGATGATATTATAAATGGACAAAGATCACCATTTATAAATATGTGTCTTGGATATAAGTAAAATCTGATGGAAAATAAAGAAGACTCCAAAGAGGCACCAAAGAAGTCAAGTAAAGAAAAACCAAAGAGTTATGGTGATGCCCTATAAATCCCTATCAAAGGTGAAAGAAACAAGAAGGAAAATCAAGTTTCATTGAAAAACAAGCACTCCTCCAAGAGTTATCAAAGAAATTTTAAAAATTCATTTTCCTTGAGGCAGGCACCTAAGACTAGGTTCCAACATTTTTTTATGGTTTTACTATTTTTGTTATCATTTTGGTCATAAAGAAAGAGATTGTAGGACACAAGCAAGAAATGTTTTTTTTTTAAACAAGTATAGAATTCCTTATGGGTTCACAAATAGGAACTATAATTCATTTTTACCCTTAATGGATTACAATATCATATGCTATTGAAATAAAGGAAAAATGAGGGTGTGATGAATGGGTTCACCACAAAGACGTATTTCCCTAATTTCATTCAAAATGTAAGCTATAAAATACAAATGAAGAATAGTAACCAAATCTGACAAAAATAATAATCAAAAGGGAGATCTGGAAAGGGAAAAGGGTGCGTACCTTTCATCAAAATTTACCTTTTGAAGCTCACTAAGGACTCATTCATCCTATGGTGAATGGGTCATGTCTAGGGTTCCTGAAAATGCTTTTTGGGTTCTCTTTTGTTGTATCTGCACTCTTGGATTCCCGATGTTCACTATTGGACAGTCAAAAATTAATTTTGTAGAGGAGTTCCATGATATGAAAACTTTTCTTACAACTTTGATAACTTTTCAACTTTCTTTAGTTTTTCTCCTGAAATGATCTTCAACCTAAAATTTGCAATCACACATCAAAGAGAAAAAAAAAATTGTTTTGTTAGGGAATGGGGGTTTTCATTGGTCAAACCCCATTTTGGTAATTAAACCTTGAATAGAAAAGAATGAAAGGGATGATGAATGAAAAACAATATGTAACAACTCACCAAACCTTATTTGAACCTTGGATTACAAATCTAGAAACTAGCATGAAGTGGCCCCAATGAATGTAGGTCTTGATCATGAAACTTGATTAGAGATAATGTCCTTGAATGCTTGCAATGATCTTGAACACTACATCACCATATTAAATCAAACAATATGCATGATGCAAGAAATATTTGACATGATAATGCAATATTGATTACTGCAATAATCTTCAATAATCTACCCTTAAATACCTTGAAAATTTTGTTGAATTCTCTAATAATGCTCTTGTGAAAGTACACTTGAGATAACTTGAACTTTCTAGGTGAAACATAGTGAAATAACCTTATATTGATACATATCTTAACATTAATTCCCAAAATTCAAATATCACAAGTCGACATTGAATTATAGATTTGAAATCAATGAAAAACTACCAAAAATATAATTTGAATTCAGGTCCTAGGTGCAAGTGAGGACCCATTCGCTCTATGGTGAATGGGTCCTAGGCCACTTGCCTAGGACACACATTACTCAATGTTAAACATAATGTTATGGCATTTATGACTATCAGGTTTTATCTCTCAAAAATTGTAATTAATTAGGCTTGGATTTGAATTAAAGGGGCCAATTAAGGAAAATTAACCTCAATTAATTAATCAAGCCCTATATTAGTGTGAAAATGTAAAGGTACACCTCACAACACCCAACAAGGCACAATTAAGTCTATTTTAATTAAAAGGGCCCTAAACTTAATGTGAATATATAAAATACATATTATAACACTAAATTAAGGCATCATTAAGCTCATTTTATTTATTATTATTCATTTCCCAAATTAAGTGTGAAAAAGGGATACTTTTTCCTACACTACAGCTATAAGTGTAATAACTTTGGTCATATAGCTCGATTTTGTAAAAGTGGTTTTATGGAAACTCGTAGGTAGAATAAGAAATTTGAAGCTATAAGTAAACAAGAGGAAGAAACTTCAAAAGTATGAAAAAAGAAGTAGGAGCAAGAAAAGAAGAAAAGATCTATACTTGTACAAAAAGCATTGCATTTATAGGATATATCACTAATTTCATAGGGAGAAGTATGAATTCAAGGGGAGCTACTCATTGCATTATCTTTAAGCTCCATGGAGAAGACAATTTAGAGATATATCACCTAATGAATATTCTTAAGAGAGTTATAGGAAAAGGAAGAATGTTTTCATTGATGTCAAGATAATTTTTTACAATAAGTAAGCCTTATAGATAGGGGAGAATCAAAGAAAAGAGATAGAATCACATCATGAAGGAAAAAGTATGTTACATCCCTTTGCCATTGATGTCAAAGGGGAAGTATTAGAGAAAGGGGGAGAATTATGTTTCCACTATTGTCATTGATGTCAAGAAGGAATTCGTTGTCTAAGTTTATTGGTATTGATATCAAAGGTGTTTGCATGAAATTGCATAAAGATCAAATGCCACTAATCAATTCAAGGGCAGATGACTTTATGATTAAGGATAATTTTATGGGCCAAATTTTTGTGGTATTTATGAAAGACAAAAATAAAATTAATATCCATACCACTCTAATTCCATTCACCATATTTATCAAAGACATATTTATATATAATCACCCAAGACAAGATTTTGATAGATAAGAAAGTGATTAACATGTCGTTATGGGTAGTAATAGTGAATTAAGACTTTTATAGTAGTGAATATAATGTGAAGATAGTGATTAACTTCTATGTAAGTAGTAGCGATCATTATTTAAAAAGAAGTGATTACTTCACGAAGGTAGTGTTAATATTAAAGGAGGTAGGCTCACTTCTTTAAAGAGGAAATTACATTTATTAAAGGCTTCAAATCAGTTAATAATAAGCGGTGTGTAGTTTATGAAGAGGAGCAATTACTTTATGAAAAGGTAGAAATCATTTATAGAAGGTAGCAATTTATTTAAGAAGCAAAGATTATTATGAATTAAGGTAACAAGTTTGTGTTATCAAAAGGTAGTGATCACTTCATAATTAAAGGTAATGTCTTTTGAGAGAGATGCTTCTCTTCACATAGAGGCATAAGCATATAAAAAATAAGTTTTTGTGGAGACTGAAATGGAAAGATATGGAAATGAGAGATATGTGAAGAATAAATAATAAAAAAGGTAGTGAATAATATTAAGAAGACAAGGAGTTGTGATTAGAAGATAATAAGAAAATGGGTAGAAAAGGCTAAGTAGTAGACTACATTAAGGAATCGACTAAGAAAGTTAATTAAAATATAATTTATTAAAAGGCAACGAGTATGAAAAGTTATGTCTCTTAGAAGATATAATATATAAAGGAGATTGTCCATGAGAATAAATGTGTGGAATAATAGATAAATAACCCAAACATAGGAAGACTTATGAAGCCAATTTGACTAGACTTTTGAGAAGATTTAGGAGTAAATCTATGAGCAGATTTAAAGAAGATTCATAGAAATTTTCTTAGCAGATTTAAACAAGATTCGTAGTATATTTTTGAAATAAATTTGAAGGTGATTTGAGAAAATTTATAAAGGAGTTTCAGATGGTCTTCATCAATTAAAGAAGCAATTTTTAGTAAATAGAAGAGGTTGGTGCCTCCTACCAAAAGAGATTGGTGTCTCTTGCTGAGTTGGTGCTTAGTTGTGGGGATTGGTGTATCCAGTAGGTCATTGCATGTTAATATTGTAAGTGGAGAATCGTATCTCTTGTAGGTTGGTACCTACGAAGTTTGTAAAAGAATTTTATATCAACAATCTTTTGTAGTGGTTTTCTCCTGAAAGGGTTTCCACATAAAATTGTGTGTTCGTAATTGCTGATATTGTGTGAATGGTATTATTGTTGTTATTATTTTGAAAAATTTAAAAGATTACCTTATATTGATGCACCCCCCTCTCAGTATAAGCATGTGCTCAATGTTGAATGTAATTCTGAAACTCAAGATTTTAAAATTTTTCCATACTATTACACATCACCCAATATGAGCCCATATTATATCATGTGTTCATTGAGTCTCTTCCTTTGGAGCTACAATAAAAAACAGTGTGTGGCCAAGGCTCGTCTCAATCATGAAAATTGGATTGTTCAATAAGTGGTTATAATCAGTAGAGAAAGTCACAAACAACTAAAAAAGTGATGCAAATTGCATATAGGAAGGTGGTAATGATTTTGATTTATGAACCTTCTATCTTAAGCACTCAACACCTCGAATTGATGAATTATAATTTACAAGAATTATGTCAAATATTGAATCATCATAATCAAAATTCATGCTTTCAGGACAAATTAATACACCTTGTTAATCAAATGAAATTTATTTCAGATAAAAAAGTTAGTTACATTTTATGGCAAGGTAGATTTCAACATATCCACACTCAATTTATTCCAAAAATATATCTCGTGTAGCACAATGAAAGATCAATGGGGCCTTTTTAAAAATTAATAAAGGATCAAAGATAAGATTTGTGATGTGGATACTATAGTGAACAATTGCTAAAAATGTTAGACGAATTTCTAGATGACAACAATCTAGAACAAGGTCACTTTGATAACAAATTTTTTGAATGGCTAGCTACAAGCTTTTGAGAGAGATGAAGGGACATTTTTATGCTTCTCTACCATTGAGAGCATTGTATGGAGAGAAATTAGAGTCTATGGGATCTAATTAATTTGAATAAGAAGAATTATTGTTCTTATGTCAATAATTATTTCCCAGAAGTTGGATTTTCTTATCTAATTAATTTATTACTATTCATAATCTCTTTATTTTTTCCAAGAGTGTAAATCATTTGGAAGTCTTATGTAGCACCCCTTCGTTTTTCTCTTTATATTAGACAGTGTCAAACCTTGCTTTGCTTTGTTTTCTAGTAGCACTTAGAATTTGATATACTATGATTCTTGTTTATTATTTGATTGCTATTTATAGAGCAATGTGGATTTTATGTTATGATGTGATGTTACTCTATTTTGATGTAATCATTTTGACATGCCTTTGATTAGCATAATGGTTATTTGGAATAATATTGTTATATGCACATGAGTAGATTATATATGTTAGAATTGTCAGTTTTGTGATACTATATTGGTGAAGGGGACGGAATTGCACCACTTTCTTGTGAGCACCCTACGATTCCACGATTTCCTCTTCACGGTGTGTTCTATTATGATGGATATATGCATGTTTTATGTATGCCTTGTTTACAGGTTTGTAGGTACAAGCCATCAACTTCACCTGACTTCAGAAGTTTGAGTGTGTCTATTGCGCAACGGTAATGTTGATTGGGAGATAGTAGCTAGGATTCTTGTGTCAAGCCTTTATCTTAGTCTCAGTATGTCGTCAGATTTAGTCGGGTTTTGTTTGTTAAAAGTTGTTTAATTTTGCTTTGAAATTATTATGTTGTGAAGTTTGTAAAAGGTAATTTAATGGATTTAAATTATTTAAGATGATTATTAAAATAATCTTATTTTAATGTTAGAAGTTGTGAATTAATTAATTTATTTATTTATTTTAATTGGCAAATAGTCTAATCTTAGGATTATATTATTTATTAATTAATTAAATTATTTTAATTAAGTTAAATTTGAAATGGTAAATATTTTAAAATTATTTAATTTTTTTAATTTTAAATATCTGGGGGATTTTATGCAAATAGGTGGTTAAAGATATTTTTTGAGTTTTAACATGTGTTAGAAGAATTTACGAGGTTGTTGAAAAATTTATTCATGGAGAGAAAATTGTGGCTGTAAGAAGAAGAAGTGAGAAGCTTCTTCACGAAAGAAGCATAGAGGATATTTTGGTGTTGGGGAAAAAGATTTTTAGTTTTTTAAAAGTCTTTTGTGATTGCATGTGTTCTGAAATTTTTTAAAGAATTACTCTCAAGAAAAGTTTTGTGTTCTTGAAATTTTTGAAAAGTTACTCTCAAAAAGTTTCTATGTTTGGGAAATGTTATTGTTCTGAAGGAAGTTATTGTCTATCTGGAAGAAAATGTTTGGATCTATGGAGGAGGCACTACTTCAAATTTACAAATTCACAAGAGTTGGACTAGAGGTTCCTTCTTTAATTTTGGTTAGTTTTATATTGAAGCTTCTTATTTTAGATCTTTCTCTGAAAAAGATTGTTTGTGCAAGTTTTTAAGTTTGAGTTTTGTTTTAAAAATTGTAATTGTTGTATATAAAATTGTAGAATAAAATCCTCTGTAGAATGAAATTCTGTGGAAACTATAGAAAAATTGTTAATTGAGATTATTGTGAATTTAGATCAACCCAGAAGAATATAGTTAAGGATCTTGAAAGAAAATCTTAGTGTTGAAAGCTTCTCGGAAAATTTCTTGTAAAATTAAATTGTGAGAATTTTATTGTTCATTCTCTTTAAGATTCGTTATCTAAGTAAAGTTAAAAGATTCCTTGTGATTTGTTTGAGAAATTCATCTATAGAATTTTCTCTTTAATTTGACTTTTCGGATGTTGCTAGAAAAAAATTACCTGTACAATACATTTTGGAAAATTATTTCCCCAATTTAACTTGTTGTTTGAAATCTTTATATATATATATATATATATTTATTTATATTTATATTTAATTGATCTCTATGAAAATACTGATAAAATCAAATTTGATGGATTATCAATGTCCGTACACGGAATTAATATTTCGCAGGTAATAGTATCATTTTTTTTAATTGATTGTTTTTTTTGGGAGGGGGGTCGGCGCTGTGGATAGCATTGAGCGTTGCCCACAGGCCACGCCTCCCCACCAATGGGGAGGATGACTGTGATAAGCGTCACCCCTCCCCATACATTAATATGTGTGGGTTGCTTTATACCCAGCGAACCTTTATTATTATTCTGTCCGCCCTTATCAATTTCGATTTGGATTTTGTTATATTAAATTCGGTTTTTTTATATGTGATTTGAATTTTGTATGATTAAATATTATATATATATAATTATATGTATATATAAGGATATATATTTATTTATATAAAATTATGAATATATATATTAATTAATGGTTGGAAATATTTTAATTAGTTTATTGAATATTTAAATAATATTATATATATATATATATATATATTTAAATGCATTTTTTAATTGCATTTTAAATAAAGACATGCAATGCATCGTTCAAGGATTTTTAAAATGTTAAGTTTTTAGATAGAAGAAATTGTTATTTTATTAAAAATAATTGAGGAATTGAAGCTCCGATAAATTAGATTTTTCTTTCTCTGTTTGAAAAAGGGTTTTCTTAATTTAATTAGTTAAATTTGGCAATTTTTATATTATTGTTTTTCATTGAATGAAAGTGGATTTAGGAAACCCAAATGATAGATTTAATTCTTGTCTTGACTGCCTCTAATATCTTATTTCTTCTAGTTACGTTGTGGGGAAAGTTGGTTAAAGTCTTAGTTAATCAATTGTAAGTCTTCCAGAAGAGTCATTGGATTTGGGGGGGTTGTAATTTTATTGTCAACCCATTTTTATTCTCTTGGATAGTGTGTTTGTCATTTTCAGTGAATCACCCGGTTTCCACAAATGGGGATGTTTTGCCTCCTTTGTTTGGAGTGGATTATGTTAAGTGTTGTCTCCTTTGTTTGGAGTGGATTTTGTTATTTGTTGTCTCCTTTGTTTGGAGTGGATTTTGTTATTTGTTACTTCCAATGTTTGGAGTGGGCTATTTTATCTGGTTTTGTGCACTATGTTACCCTTGGTGTTGATTTTTGATATGTGAGTTGTCAAGTAGAAGAGTGGCTTCCGTTAGGGGCCAAAGCCCTAAAGAGGTAAACTGGGTAACCTTTCGGAGGTAGTTAATCAAGTGAAAACATAATTAAAATATTTAGGGGATTGGGTAGTATTTCATACTAAGTAAGATAAGATAGCCTCGCTCATGGACTCAAGTGCTCGTTTGGGCTTGGGATGAGTGGGAAGGCCTAGAATGGCGAAGTTCATCTACCTTGTCTTTTCGAAAGGTATTGATTTTGCATGAGTGAGTATGGGGGCCAGGGATCGGTTGAGGCTACCATGATATCCCAAGGTGGGGGTCGGGACCTAGTAAGATCCTCATTTGGTAACCCATGTCAATTTGTATGATGAAACTCTTCCTACAACAATGGTTTGTATGGTTCAGTTGACATACTTGATTTTTTCATCTCTAGAAGCAATGTAACCTTTATAATAGTGTAGTTCTTGTACTTGTGTTTGTTTAGTCAGTTATGTGTCAGCCTATGTCTAGAGGTAGTAGGACTTGTCCTGGATCCTTATTACTATCTCCTAGCATGAGGGGTGGGCCTTCGGGTACCACTTGGTTGGGAGGAATGTGCACCCTACACCGTTGGGTCCCCTTACTTCAGTTCATGATGGCGAGGTCTTCCGGTGGAGAGCTCATGGATTCCAGCTTGTATATTTCATGTTTGATTATTGTTACAGATGGCTCTTGTATTTTATTACCCCTTAGTTGTATTCGAGGAGGTCTCATGTAGTATGTAACACATTTATATTAACTACTTCATTTTGGGAATGAGTTGTAAACTTTATTTGATGAATTAATGTAATGTTGGAATCTTCACGTATATCTTATTTATGTGATGAAATTTCTATGTTTGGAATGTATGTACATTTAATTCTTAAGTGGTTATCTTTTGTTATGAATGTATTTATGTTTATGTTATGGGTTCAGACGTAACCTTAGTCTTGTAGCCTTAGAGGATGTTGGTGATAGATAGTGAACTTTCATGTTATATTGTACTTTTAAATAAATAAATAAATTGTGTGTTTTCATAGATTATTGCAACTTCCTCTAGGGTTACATGGTGGGGCATTACATCATGTGCTTTAGTAGTTATTATAATCTCTTCTTTCTTATTTTTTCCCTATTTTCTATTTTTGTCCTTCGTAATTTTTGGTTAAAAATACTTAAAATATAAAATCGTATCATATGAGGGATTTTCCCCTCTCAAACGCAAAGGATAGTTGTTAATATCATAACAATTTCTCCATTTATTGGTGAAATTTTTCACTGCCCATTAGGCAAGTTAGTTAATCTTCACAATGAAAAAAATGTGAACCAATAGTTTTTTGGCGACTCTACTAGGGAGAGAATTGAAGTTCCAAGTATTTAATTTCCTCATAATTTTGAAGGTACATCCCCAAGGATGGAGGTTGGAAACTCTATTTTGTGGAAATTGCTAGAAAATATTTTTGGTAAAAGATTCTAGTCATATTTTTCAAATCTACATTATGGCATTAGCTTCACCTCAACCATGGGGTATTAATTTTGGGCCTTTATCTTTGCCTCAATATTCATCCTTACCTACAAGTTTGAGGAAATACTTCCCAAAATTTAATGGAGAAGATTCATATATTGCAAATGATCATGTTTGAGCCTTCTCCATAGCTTGTGGAATTTTGGGGGTGAATGACAAAAATGTATTTGTTCAGTTATTTTTCAAGTCTCTCATTGGAGCTACTACAAATTGTTTCAATCTTTAGAAGATGGATGCATCACCAATTGGGACAACTTGAAGAAAAAATTTATTGGGAGATTCAAATTAGAAATTGATGTGGGTGCACTACTATGCCAATTTTAAAACATTCAAAATAAATAAGATGAACTTATGAGAGATTTCGTGTATTGGTTCAACAAATATTTAAAGAAGATTTCTCATGACAAAAATCCAAGTAAGAAAATTCAATTGTCCATTTTTATCACAACGTTGCATCCCGAAGCCAAATTCCTCCTAAAGCAAAACAAGGTACGTGACCTTGAAGTTGAAAAATAAGAAGCCATTAGAATTGAAGATAATATTATATAAGGATTTTGGAAAGAAAATTAAGTTGAAGATACTTTTAATCAAGGATCTATGAGAATTTATCATGTGCAACCACAAGAGGTAAATCTTTCACTTTCTCTAGTTGAATGCTCCAATCTCACAGTCTTGGATAAAAAAAATTCAAGAAATAGCCAAATTGATTCAAGATTCAAATCTTATGTCAAAATAAGAGTTGAAGTATATGGCATGCATTATGAGGAAGATGATGGTGAATCTACTAATGTTTCGAGTCATGAGGAAGATCATGTTTCTTCACATTCAAATATCGATGGTCATTATACATGGTTCAAAAATCTAACAACTTCTATTGCAGCTTGTGAATAATATTCTAATGATATGAACTGCTACAAAGTAGGTGAAGATGGTGCATCAGATATTCTTACAAATTATGTGTAGCTAGAGCACGAAGTTTTTGAAGTTTCTACACTAGACAGTGAAGAAGAAAAGTTGCAAGGAAAGGTTAGAAATAATTCTATTTTTGAATCATTTCATTTGGAAAAGTCTAATAAGAATGCTTACATAGGTAATGGTATAAGTGATCATGAGGAAATTAGTGGTGATCAAGAAAATGAGAATGTCTAGCCCCATTTTATTCATATTCCAAGTTGGTGCTTAGAAATGTCTAAGGATTATTTTCTATGTGGAGAGGGAGTTGTTTTGTCTCCATTGCAGGTTATAGAAGAAGATGATTTGATTGATAAATTTGAAATTGTAGAGGTGTCATCAAAAGAACACGAATTATTTGAGTCAATTCCTGCAAATAAAATAGTGGTGATTCTATTTGGGAGTGAATTCGAATATAAGGAAGTTTTTGTTCATGATATGATTGATTCATATCAAATTTCACATGAGGATAGTTAACAAGAAGCTTCAAATGTATTTGATGAGAAATGGCTATTTGGTACACCTTTCAGTGAGTTATTTCATTTCATAAACTTCAGATTTATGTTCGTGATCAAAAAAAATTATTATTTTACAAGAACTTCATGGATACTTCTTATTTTTCCACACTGGCATCTATTTTTGTCAACCGGTAATGGATTTGCATAGTCTCTCGAGGCAGATGTGGTATGTTGTACCTAGTCTTAGTACATAGGTATCTTAGGTTCTCTTTTCTTTTTTGATTGTGTGTGGGTTTTTTTCAGTTTTGGCTTTGCTCAAGTATCCTTTTTTTTCCCTTGAATTTGTGGCCCAATGGATTTTGAACTGGTCTTTACCAAAGATGTTGGATTTCTTTGCATTCTCAGAGAGGATGCAGTCCCCAATCAGAGCCAATTGTTGCATGCAATTTTGAAACTCAATGTTTTAAAAAAATTCTAAATTATTGCACATCACCCAATCCAAACCCATATTATATCATGTTCTCCATGATTCACTCCCTTAGGATTTGCAATGAAAAAATTGTGTATCCAATGCTCCTCTCAATCATGAAAATTGGATTGTTCAATCAGTGGTTATAATCAATAGAGAAAGTCACAAAAAACTGAAAAAGTGATGTAACTTAAGTATGGAAAGGTAGTAGTGATATTGATTTAAGAGCATCTTATCCTAAGCATTCAACAACTCAAATTGATTAATTATGATTTACAAGAGTTATGTCAAATGTTAAATCATCATAACTATAATTCATGCTTTCAGGATAAATTAATACACCTTGTTAATCAAATGAAATTTGTTTCAAATAAAAAAAATTTAGTTGCATTTTATGGCAAGTAGATTTCAAAATATCCACACTCAATTTATTTCAAAAATATGTCTTGTGTAGCATAATGAAATATCCATGGGGCCTTTCCAAAAAATTATAAAGGATCAAAGATAAGATTTGTGATGTAGATAGTGCAGTGAACAGTTGCTAAAAATGTTAGACGAATTGCTAGATGACAACCATTTAGAACAAGGTTTCTTTGATAACAATATCGTTGAATGGCTAGCTACAATATTTTGAGAGAGATGAAGGGACTTTTTTTTCTGCTCTACCATTGAAAGCATTGTATAGAGAGAACTTAGAGTTTGTGAGCTCTAATTGATTTTAAGAAGAAGAATTATTGTTCTTATGTCAATAATTTCTTCCCATAAGTTGGTTTTTTTGTTGTCTAATCAATTTCTTACTGTTCATAATCTCTTTATTTTCTCCAAGAGTGTGGATTATTTGGAAGTCTATGTGCTTCCATAGTTATTATAATCTTTTCTTTCTTATTTTGTCCCTATTTTTCTATTGCTTGTCTTTCATACTTTCTGGTTAAAAGTACCTAAATATAAAATAAATTCATGTGATGGATCTTTCCCTCTCAAACTCAAAGGGGAATAGTTATTCTCATAATGATTTCCCCATTTCTTGGTGAAATTTGTTGTTGCCTATTGGGAAAGTCGGATAATCTTTGCAGTGACAAAAATGTGAACCAACACTCAATATCATGCCCTAAAGATTTTTTCCAAATTAATATTATTTTGACTTCTTATAGACACTATAAAGTTGGCTTCGAACACTTCACAATGGTACATACTATTTTTTAAAATTTTTCTATAGGAGCTTGATATTGTTTATTGAAGTTTAGATTTCCTTTTTAGTTTTCAAGCTCATATCTTTCACCTATAGTGTCTTATTTAATTATTATATGCATTGGAAAGGTATTTTTAAGAACTACACATCCGTATCATTTAGTTTTCTATATTATTTCTTAGATAAAATTTTAGTTCATATTTATTTGGATACTTTGGCTTATTTCTAGTACAAATTATGGAAATTGGTGATTGATTTTACTTTGAAGGGCTTCAATTTCAGCATTGACTCATATTTGAGAGGTTTTGTTGAAATAAACAAGACAACTAAGAGGGGGTGAATTAGTTGTAGAAAATTAAACCTACAAAAACCTCAATAGTAATCAGATCCACAAGCATTCATTAAACCCTATTCTATTGGTTTGATTAAACATGAAATATAGATAACAAAAATTGAAATCACAACACCATACACAAGAGAACATAAAATTTACGTGGAAAACCCAATGAGGAAAAACCATGATGAGTATTAGCTCACAATATAATTAATATCAAAACCGGTACAAAGGGGCTCATTGCCAGAATAGGACACACTATCCAAAAGGCTCATAGCCAAGGCTCACTACCACAAAAATAATACAAGAAGATAGAAGAATAATTTAACATAGAGAAAACACTTCTCAATGCAACAAGGAATCCACCACAACTACTCACACACTTTCACAGTCTTATATGAAATATTTTGGATGCCTTCAACTCACTGTATTCAAAAACCCTAACATAAAATTCACACTACTCTACTCAAATTCGCGTCATACACATCACTCGCATCAATCTTGCATCTATCTTGCTTCTTACTCTTTTTTTCACACCTCTTGCATCAACATCATACATATTTATATCAAACTCTACCTCAAAAGCTTTCTCCAATGTGAACCACTAGTTGTTATACATACAAATTTAAAATAAGTTGACACCTAAACATTCTTGTGGTGGATAGGAATGAAATGTGTCCTACATAAATCCTTAATTAAGAACAAAATAGATCCCAACACACTTCAACATGCTTCCACAAGCCTCGCATGTAGTGTTAAACACAAGGTCGACCAATACCCGTGTAAAACACCATAATCATTAAGTACACACTTCCTTAAATCAATCCAAAAGTTTTGGACAACATAATTCACTTGAACACAATCCATAATGATCCATGAACTACTTAAGATTCAGCAAACACTTTATCCAAGATCACATCATACAAATACTTCAACTCAAAATAATCGATAACCCTTATTTGCATACTGATAAATGAAACTTACATTGTACTTCACCAAATCAAGTAAAAACGTGAATACAAAAAGATAATTTAGCATTATAAAAATCTTCCTAAATCTACACAACCTTAAGCCAAACAATGGAGAAATGTAGAGAAAATACATTTCTCCCAAACCACAGAAAACATCACTGAACGACTAGTTCACACACTAGTGAAAATATCTCGCACTTTACAATGATCTAGAAAACAAAATTCTAAATATAATAACCTCTGACAATCTTGAATAACCTATAAGATCTGCACATGCATAGAATCAACATAGAAATAATGTGGAGCACAATGATGGAGCATGCTATGAATACTTACACAACACAACTTATTATGTTTATCAAATTTTCTCAAAAGCACTTGGAAACCAAGTACCAGAGACATCCTCTCAGTTCATTACTTCATTCCAACTCACCTTCAGACTCTGCAACAAGAAAAATATAGCTCCATGTACTCATAACACTTCATCAAGGTCTCAACTACACATCCACATGTTTTCCTCTTTTTCACAATTTTCTCAATATCCTCAATATCTTCATCCCATAGTTGACATCAATGACAACACCAGTTGGTAGAGTTACAGTTGATATCAATGACAACACCTTCATACTTGCAAAAATCTCCCCCTTTGTCATTGATGTCAGCACAATATGTGAAAAGCCACCAAAGACCACACAACAGACCTAAAAAATTTATCTTGATACCTTACATGATTCTGTCTCTCGAGTAGATAAGTTCTTTTTCACATGATTCTCTCTCCCCCTTTGACATTAATTACAAAGGATAAAATTATTTGCATTGATCTCCCTCTTTGACATTGAACCAAAAATAGTTGCTCTGAATACTCCCCCTTAGGAGTACACCCAACTAAATTGGCAACTCAATGACAACACATGACACTACCTACTCCCCATGCGAGGTAGCCACCAACATCAATCCAAAAAAGAGATAGATCCATAAATCCACTAGACTGATGCACCTCCATATACATCTAGTTCAAGAAAGGAGGGGCAATAAGCCCCAACATCTCTCGAAGATACTGTTGTGCCCTTTGCACACACGCCTCGTTTGGAACGGGGACCCTCTCTTTCATTTTTGGCTCGTCCAGTCCTCGTTTGTGTCACCTCATTTTTCATGCCCCATTTTGGTGTCCCTGATGGTCAACATGTTCTCAAAAGTCTCATTTAGGGTTGACCAAATTTTTTCCCTTTTGAAAAATTCTAAGTCTTAAGCCCTTTCAGGTTTTCTTTGTCAGTTTTCCTTTTTGATGTCTGTAGGACTCTTTGGGCCCGGATCCTTGGGTTTCCCCTTGCAAGCCTCCCTTTCTGGGTTTCCCTTTTGGTTTCGTTGTTCTGCACAGCTATGCCTTGGCATCTTCCTAACCCTCGGACCCTAGTGCTCGAACGATCGTTTGCTTCCCTTTCCAAATCTTGACGGTCATGCCCCCATGTCTTTCCAGACTTTCGAGGCCATCTCTTCGGGAAGCTTTCCCCAGGTCTCCTCATGGTCTCCATTGTTTCTAACAACCGTTGAACTTCATCCCCCTGGTCTTCAGACCCCGGCATTCCCTTCGTTGTTTGGATTTCCCTCACGTATTTTCCTACGGCTATCCTCTGACGTCCTTCCGGATCTCGGACCCCGGTCCTCCCACCACCGTCTTGGAATTTAAATTCACCTACCCAAGGGCCACCATATAATCATTCATTAAGGGGGTATTTATTGTAGTTTTGGGGGCTATTTAAAAGACCTCGACCTGTCATTTTCACATGTTAGGAAGAAATAGAAAGCATGGTGCGCCCCCAGCAACTCTCGCCTCTGCGCCTGGATCTCAGCTTCGCCGCTCGACAAGGATTCAGACTTATGCTACTTCAGGGCCCCAACGTAGGATTGTCGTTTGCCTCTCTTTTCTCCTTTTCCTCAAATTCATAAGTTAAAACTTAAAACGAGGAGGAAAGAGATTGATAATCCGTTAAAGTACCCTGATTTGAAAGAACCCACAAGCCTGAAACTAAGAACTCCCTCGTACAACATCAAAAAACCAAACTTCAGAGTGATGTCCTCCCACCACTGTTCTTCAGAACAGGAAACTGAATCCCTCGGGCCCGAGCCTCTCCCAGGCCGCGACACAAAAACTTAATAGAAAAAATCACTTCAACGGTGAAGCTTCCCCTGGGATCCCGACGTCTAGTTTCCTTGACCGCTTCACCATTGCCAACGGCTCACGACCTACGTCTCCCCGGCCCTCAGACTCCAAGCTCTTGAAGTCCACCAAAACTTGAAACAAACCAAACTTTGGATCTGCCCTTGGACCCCAACCCTCGGACTTTTTTCCTCGGGTCGCCGTTTCATACGACCATCGCGGGGTTTCTTCCCGACTCCCAGGCCTCGGTCGCCCTTTTTCCCTATGTAATTTCAACTAGGAAGTGATACGTCCAAATTTCGCTCAGACTCCATCATCTGGACTTTCATCTGTGTTTCACCATTTTGCACGACTGAACCTATCCGCCTTCCTGGGCACCGAGCCCCGAACCTCTTTTCGCCTCTGAAGTTTTTGACCAACTGATAAACCTACCTTGGGTCTAAGCCCCCAGACTTCCGTCCCTAGACTTCCGTCTACATTTTGTTGTTTTACATGGCTATCCCCAGGTAGCTTCCTAACTCCTGCGGCCCGAACTCCAAAGCCCGCCTCCCGGGAAGTCGTTTGCCCTGCATTGTTCCAAACAACCGACCCTGGACAGCCTTCCTACAGCTAAGGCCCGAATGACAAAATGATGGCTCAAACAGCCTCCAAATTGAAAATGGACTTCGACCCACATGCTTAAAATTGACCTTCTTTCACACCAACCCTTTATTGAACAAATCCAGGATCGGGAAAAATCATTGGGAACACCTTGCCTTGTTTTCCCTTCCAAGCAGCATTATGCCAAGTGAAGTCCAGCACTTAGGGCTTGGATCACCCGTTTTCCTTCCAATATTATTATCAAGTGTTAGGATTTTCTTAGGTGACAATTGTGGATCTAACCTTGATTTGTAGGGGTTTGCTTGAGGCTGCTTCCTTATGTTTAATTTTGCTAACTCCCATCTCGTTGTGCAGGATTAATGGAATCTAGTGCAGAAGCTTCCAGGGCAGCCAAAGAGAAAGGGAAAATAACTGCCAAAGCCCCTTGAGGCAAACAAGACAAAGATCAAATGAAGTATCAATTCCAGGGGGTGCCACTGCATACCAAAATCACAACTAGTTGGAGGGACATCACAGATACCAATATCAGACATGTTGATATTGATGATTTTACATGAAGAGTTAGAATAAAGCCAAAGACTGACAATGCAAGACTGATCAAAAGCAGCAAATTTTCTAAGGCTGCAAGTTTCCTGCCTGCCTTAATTTCTCCCGAGCTGGTAATGGCATGTCGGGAGGGCATACCAACTTGAAACAAGGACCATCGTGGATAGGGATGGAAATATCCTGGCTGATATGTCCACTCTTGGGATAACAAGAACCTTTCACATACCCATCTTCGAGAGCATGGAAACCCTAACTATTCAGGAGTGCAAGGCGTTATGGGATGGGGATCCATTGAAGTGCAAAAATTTGATCAATTAGTATTGGTTGAAGGAAAGACGGGGCAGTGCTGCCAAATTTCCTCAAGAGCTCTACCGCAGTGACTTCTTTGAGGACTATCACGATGTGGTTACTCTACTAAGCAGAGTAATGGGCCTTTCTATTGTGGCCTTCTTCCAAGAGTGGATGTTGTACTTTTTTGAACAAATTCTCCGTGGGGATAACACCGCATTCTATTGGGGGGAGATAATCAGCAATTGCTTTCATGAGTAATTTTCTAGTGTGAAGAAGACATCCAAGTTCTATATGATGTCCTACTTAGTGTATTCACTTGCTAACCTATGGTATTATAGTGGATTTTCTATGATGCCCAATGAGGCATCGGGAAGAGAGCTGAAAGCATATGACAAGTACCCTCAGCTGCAGTAAAGAAATTTCAACAGGGACTATTGTAGGTTTAACGATGCTTTTACTGCCTACATCATTCGGCTGCTTGGAGGTGATTTTGAGAGAAAAGTCTCTCACAGTGCTAGGGCCCTTCTCAAGCACTACACCTTCCTATTCATCCATTTTCCCAAATTCACCTACATTCACGCCCAGGGGTTCTCTGAAAGGCCGAACAAGCTGCCTCGATATCCTAATGACCAGATTATACTATTATAACTATCTTGGCAGTTGCGATACATACACAACATTCTAAGCAATAATCATCTGGCGGGAACCCCTTATCCCCTTACACTCAGCCAGGGAATGTATGAGCTTCATACCTCCTAATGCGTAGGTAATTCAGAGAAGGAACTGGCCGAGTACCACTTCAGACCACACACAACTCAACCATGGATGGACCCATATGGCCTTATCAAGAAAGCACTTGGACAAGAGTATGCCCACCTCCACCATGTCGAGGATTTTTGGGCTGATTGCAAAGATGACCTTGAAGTGCGGATATATATGCGTATGACCGCCTACTTCATAAGGAGGGTAAACCTATGTTCGATCCCAGATCAACTTGAGGAAGAGGAGAGCACAGTGATCGACCCAAGATATAGTGATATTGAAAACTTGCCATTTCCTTTAATTGATTGGAACGAGCAAGAGTTTGATGACCTTAACATTCTTACCAAGCCCATTGAGGCTCGAACGAAGGCATGTTTCAATGGGCAAGTCGCTCATTTCAAGAAATAGGGAGTCACCTTGACATTCAAGGGGCTCGAAAGTGAACCCAGCAGTTCTGATGGTGGGGCAACTACTACTGCAACTGGAGAAATATCCAAGTCCCCCCCATCTATCTGGTCCAAGAAGAGAAAGAAGGTTGACGAGCAGCAACCTAACCCAAAAGTGTACGCCAGAAAGGCCTTGGAGGGTGAGCCTCCTAAGAAGTATAGAAGAATGAGCAGCATCACTGAGATTCCAGTAATACCTGAAGATCCACTCCATGAGGGAATGGAGATGAAGCTGATCCACCAAGATCTCCGCCTATTTCATCTACTACTACAACTGCTACTCCCATTGCTACCATCCCACCCATTTCACATGCAATAGTTGCTTCCTCTCCACCCACGGTGGATATTGTTGTCCACCTTGCTTTCAATTCTCCAATCACGCAGGTCATATCGGTGGATTCATCCTCCGCCACTACCTTGCCAATCTCGTCATCCTCCATGTCTCCTTCCTTTTTGACCACTGCCGCTACTACTGCAATGCCTACCCTCACTCTCTCGGATTCCCTTGTCAATTATATGCAAAATATGCCATCTAAACTTTCGGGAATTCTTGTAAATCCAATGGTGCAAGCTGCAATTGCCCAGGCAATGGTTAACACCCCAGCTCTCCCTCCTCCTATGGAACCACCTAGAATGGAGGCTACAATGCAAATCTCCGATGAGCTAGAACGACAACAACTGGAGGCAATGGAGAGGCTGGAAGATGAGGAATTTGAGTATCATGAGCACCCAATATACGAACATCGGGTGAATGATGAGGTGGCTTATGAATCTTCCAGTGATGATAGCAAGGGTCTGGGGATGAACATAATCCAAGAAATGTCTAATCCAGAGCTCGACGCCAAATGGGCCAAGCAACTCAAAGAAATAGAAGACAAAGAGGTTGAAGGGCAACCTACTGCTAAAGAAAAATTTGTTGCTTTGGAGACTGAGGGTAGTGGGTCTCTTGCGGAAAGACAAGATCAAACACCCGAGCATGATGAAGAGACATCCTTCCATGAAGAGAAACAAGAAGATAAGCCTGAAGAGAATGGGCATGACCAAGATGAAGAAGAAAAGGATGTTGAAAGGGAGGACTACCCTGATAAATAGCTACCCACCAAATCTCCTATCAAACGCATAATGCTCATGCAGGATTCTGATGAGGAGAAGGAAGATATAAGAATTGAGAAAGAGACCCTCAGTGACAAAGCCATCTAATGTAGAGTAGAGGATAGAAGGGATCAACATGAATCACCCAAGGAAGGGCCCCCAATGCCCGACTAGCTAGAAAGATAGCTTGAAAAGAAGACTCCTGCATAGAAAGATCTAAAAGCAAGATTGGAAGAAATACTAGCTAGAGCTCAGATAGGTACCAGGAAAGAGAAGAAGCCTAGAATCAGATCTAAGATAACGGGTGCCTTCGGATCTAGGGCTATGAAAATAGCTACGCCAGTAGTGGGAGAACAAGGGGTAAGCTACAACGTCTCCACTATTGACTTGGGAGTGGCCACCAGAGAACAAAATGTTGACCACCTCCGGGAATCAGTCGCCATAGTGGTGCACCTAATTCAACAAGATAAATTTTCAAAGGAAGAGCTCAATGCACAGGTGGCTGATTTGATGGCCTATATTCAACAATGCTCATCTCCGGAGGAACAGCCTACCACATCATCAGCCCCACCGCAATTATTGTACCAACAACAAATCAGCAAGCTAGAAAGGAGGAGGAACTTGGATAAGACCATGAAAAAGTAGTTCCGACAAATCTTGGACATTGGGAATACGGGCATCAATCTGGTTGTCTGAACAGCAAACAAGTTCCTAGAAGTGCAAATGTCTCTTGAAGGCATGAGGCGAATCTGCGACGAGTTCCCAAAGAAGTATAAGGTTGCCTACCCAAAAATCATTGCTATCCTCACATTGCCAAGTGAGGTTTGGGAAAAGTATTTTTCCTTCAAGGACGATGACCATTGGTTAATGGATGTGTGGAAGCGAGACTTCAATCACCGGAAGGAGAGGCTGGAACAGGTCCTTGAGAGAGTAACTCTTGATATTGAATGGGCCAAGGAAGCGAGGGGGGACTGTTTCCATTACTTGAAGCTAATGACAGGGTATGAGGTGTTTGTTGTCAAGATCAATCCAGAAAGCATAAAGCCTCACTTCCGAAGGAGGATGGAGGATGGAATGTCAACCGAGGTCACCACAGATCTTATGAGCTTTTTTACCCAAGCTTTCACCCAGTCCGAGCTATTTAAGGACCATGTTGCCAAATATGAAGAGGACTGGGAAAAGCTTGTCAATAATTCAAAATAATGGAGTTACTAGGTGTTGAGGTGCGACATCATCGAGGTTGACAATTTTCGGTCGATGGTTATGAAATTCATAGAATATGCAGCTTTGAAGAAGCGGGAGGGAAACCTTGTTGTTAATGAAGAATCCCTAAAGGAGTAGTTGTGGCAAAGAGCAATTAGCGAAAAGAAAAAATGTTACAGTGCCACCACTAGAGGACAAAACAGGGAAAAGACAAAGTGTATTTTTAAATTGTAAAATATTTGGGGGTAGGTAAAACCTTGTTGTAAGGTGAATCTTGGCCACGCAATGGAATTGAATCTTGGCCACTCATTTTTTTTTTTGAAAACTATAAATAGGGATCTCCTCCTCTCATTTTAAGGGATTTGAGTTTTTGTAAAGACATGCTACAAAAATTGCAATAGAAATACATTGACCATAGGTGCATTTTTGGATTTCTTCTCATGTTTCATGATTCTTCTCTCATAAGCTAAGATTCTAGTTTGATTTACTTTGCTCTGATAGCTCTCTTTTGGTTGTCCTTAGTAGATTTAGTAATGTTGTCTTTGGTGATGAAGATTCCTGCTATGTGTATGCTTTTCTTGTCCATACTTTTAGTCATTTGCTGCTAGTAGATGACTGTGCAAAGTTAGTCTGGACCCTGATTTTATAGCTTCTCTTCAAACTTTATGTTTATTCACATCTATATGGTGAATGAATGATGAAACATCTACAGTCCTTAAAAGATAGCATAGATTTCATGACATTGTGAAATTTCTGATTAAGTGAAATTCTATTTTAAGGAAACTGTCCACAGCAGAAACCTCCATGATCACTATTCATCGATAGTTGCAGGTCCAAGAACTCTCTCTCCCTTTCCCTTTTTCCTTTTTTTTTAAGAAGTAACCTATGCTAAGATTCATTGCACATCGTAAATCCAAATTCAATGATAAAATGGATTTCAAGACCGTTGTTTGAACCTGCAACAAAAGTGCAATAATTTCCTACCTAAAGAACTCTATTCATGAGAACTAATTCTCATCCAGCTTTATCCACATAAGATCGCCTTGTGATTCCAGAAAATCACATCATAAATCAACTGATATATTCCAAGCACTTTCATGGCCTAACATCCGAGAGACCTTGGGATAGTGTTCTGCAATTTGACTGTGGAAGATTGTCTTTCAAGAGAGGTAATGCAATTGTGCTTTGCCTGTGTTGAGAAGTGCATAAAAACACCATCAACAGATACTCAAAAGTATCCTTAGGAAGAGCCTTAGTAAATATATCAATAATCTAATCCTTTGTAGGAACCTACTCAATCTTCACTTCATTCTCCATAACCTTCTCTCTCAAAGAGTGATACCTAATAGATATATGATTGTCCTTGAATGCATCGTTGGATTCTTTGAAATTTTAATTGCACTTGTGTTATCACAAAAGATGGATATATGTTCGGCATATACAACTCAGATATGCTTCAATGTTTGTCTCATCCATAATAGATGTGCACAACATGATGTTGTTGCAATATACTCAGCCTCTACAGTGGATAAAGAAACTAAATCTTGTTTCTTACTCAGCCATGACACCAATATACATCCAAGAAATAATGCACCACCACTTGTACTTTTCCTTTCATCAACACAACCAGCCTAATCTACATTTGTATAAGCACTTAATGTGAAATCAGTATCCTTAGGATACCACAAGTCATAATCTGGTGTGTCTCTTAAATATTTGATTATCCTTTTTACTATTGCAACATGTGTTTCTTTAGGATATTCTTGAAATCTAGCCACAAGACAAACTCCATGCATGATATCTAGTCTAGTAGTAGTCAAATATAGTAGTTCACCAATCATAGATCTATACTTTCTTTGATCATCCTTAGGTGAATCGTCATATTTTCTTAATTTACAACTAGTCACCAAAGGAGTACATTCTGGTTTGGAGTCATCCATTTCAAACTTCTTCAACATATCTTTTACATAGACTATGAAATGAGAATATCTTTATCTATTTGATTGATATGTAGTCCAAGAAAGAAACTCATCTCCCCAAACATTGACATCTCAAACTCTTTATGCATTTCTTCAGAAAACTTCTTACACATAGCCTCATTTCCACAAAATATAATATCATTCACATATACAACTATTATAAATATATTGTCTTCCTCAATTTTAAAGTAAATATTACTATCTATGGTGCCCTTACTGAATCCTTGTTGTATCAAGAACCTATCCAATATTGTATACCAATCTCTGGGAACTTGTTTCAATCCATATAGTGCCTTTTTTCAATGTACATACCATATTTGGTTGATCTGAAAACTGAAATCCTTATGGTTGTTCCATGCAAACCTCTTCTTCCAATTCTCCATTCAAAAAAGTAGGCTACACATCCATCTTATAGACCTTAAAATATTTATATGTTGTAAATTCCAAAAATATTTTGATAGCTTCCATACTAGTCACAGGAGAAAAATTCTCTTCAAAATCTATACCTTCTACTTGTGAGAAACCCTTACACATAATTCTTACCCTGTTTCTTACTACTCCATTCTCATTCAACTTGTTCTTGAACACCCATTTAGTTCCAATTATGTTTTTATTTTCCTGTCTAGGGACCAATTCCCAAGTCTAATATTTCTCTATCTGTATAAGTTCTTTCATTTCCTTCCTCCAATGCTCATCCTTACATGCTTCACTCATTGATTTAGGTTCAACTCTAGAAAGTAAACATAAATTTAACTCAACTTTATCAACATTGCTTCTTTTCAATACGCCTTTCCTCTTATCTCTAATGATATGATCTTTGGAATGATTATTTTGCACATACTTTGGGATTTTAGGGGTCTTCTCTAGATCTTCTTCCTCTTCATTTTACACTTCTTGTTCATCAGCTTTTTCTTATGCTTCTATGTAATTAGGTTCATCTAACACATATCCATCTATTGCAATAGAATTCTGTAGGTTTTCATCAACATTAACACTTTCACTTTCAACTATCTTTCTCAACCTTTTTTTGTAACATCTCTACGCTTTTCTTCTAATAGACTATTCAAGGAAGATACCTTCGTCAAACCTTACATAAAAATTTCCTAAGTTTTTTCCTTCTCTTTTGATGTAATATTTGCTTTCAAACACTCTAAAGTAATTCACAATAGGAATCCTTCCATACCATAGCTCATAAGGATTCTTTGTGTTGTTAGCTCTAGCTCTAACTTTTTTAAGTATGTAAACAACAATATGAATAGCTTCTCTACAGTAGAATTGTAGTAGATTTGACTCTTTCATCATAGTCCTTGTGGCTTCTTGAATAGTTTTATTTCTCCTTTCAACAACTTCATTCTACTGAGGAGTTCTAGGGGTAGACAAATACCTCTTTATTCCATGAACTTCACAAAACATGTTAAACTCGTTGGAGGTGAATTCTCCACCTCTATCAGACCTCAAACATTTTATTTTCAAATCCATTTCATTTTCAACCATAGCTTTAAATTTCTTGAATTTATCTAATGCATCAGATTTCTCTCTAATAAATGTAACCCATGTCATTCTAGAATAATCATCAATCAAAATCATAAAGTACCTATCACCTTGTAGACTTATCACCCTTTTAGGACCAAAAATATTTGTATGCACTAATTCTAGCAGTTCTATAGAAGATTGTTCCTTTCCCTTAAATCTATTCCTTATTTGTTTTCCAAATTGACAACTCTCACAAACAACATTGAGAGGTTTTTTTATTATAGGTAAATCTATCACTGCATGAACTGAACTAATTCTTTCCAAATTATCATAATTCATGTGACACATCCTCTAGTGCCATAACCAACTATCATTAATTTGAGACATAAAGCAACGACCATCATCACCCTTAAGCTGATAGATGTTTCCATTTGTTCTCTTACCAGTAGCAATCATAATTTTAGACCCTTTCTAGATCTCGCATGCTTCATCCTTAAACACAAGATTATACCCTTTGCTACACATTTTTCCAACACTCAAGAGATTATGTCTTAAGCCCTTAACATAGTAAACATTGTCAATATTATGCTTACCATAAAAATTGATTGAACCTATTCCACAAATCTTAGCTCCTTAATCATCTCCAAATTTAACTAATCCTCCATCATACTTTTCAAGTTTAACAAACTTACTTTTGTCTCTGGTCATATGATTAGAGCAGCCACTGTCAACAACCCAATAATTCTTATCCTCTTGACATGAAAAGAAAATACCAAAATAACTTTGACCTTATCCTTCATCTCTAGAATACTTTCCTTCACACATCTTTCAAGGTTAGCAAAACCAATTTTTCTTTTATAGCCAAAAATAGACATTCACTATCATCAAAATCTTCATAATCAGATTCATCATCAAATTTACTAGCATCTTCTTTCACAAAGTAAGTTTTATTAATCATCTTTCCTTTATTTTCCTTGTTCTTATTGTTTAGAGCTCTTTTTGGACATTTAGAAGCATAATGGCCTATCTCAGCATTGCTAAAACATTTGCAAGGTAATTTGCCTTTATACTTACTAGTGCCCTTTTTCATCTTCCTCACAAAGTTAGCTTCCAAATCATCAAGATCTTCTTCACCTAAATCCTCAACCTTATTTGATTTACCAAGCTTGAAAGTAGACTCTACTCTTGTACCTTTCTTCAGTTTTTTCATTTCAAATGTAGTTAGAGTATCAATCAACTAATCTCTGGAATAATGATCAAAATCAATAATTTCCTCAATAGCAGATACCTTTTCACTGTAACAATCTAGAAGAGATCTGATAAATTTCTTCACCACTTTAGATTCTTTAATTGTTGCACTAAGGTCTCTCATGTTACTTACCAATTCATCAACTCTCTATATGTATCCTTTAATTGTTTCATCTTCAGACATATGCATCCTTTCAAACTATGCCTTCAAGTTCTACAACTTTTCTTGTTAAAAATTTAGATCTCCATAAATTCTTTCTAAATTATCCCAAACTTCTTTATCAATCTTCAAACTCATAACTTTAACTAATTCAATATTTGAAAGACTCGTGTGCCTTGATTTATGCACTTGTACTTGAACCATTCAGAGTTGGAGTATATGTATTCTGATAACCCTTCTCAATCTCATATCCCCGAGCAAACAAATATCCTTCCATCTTTGTCTT
Source organism: Sequoiadendron giganteum (assembly GCA_007115665.2). Taxonomy (NCBI): domain Eukaryota; kingdom Viridiplantae; phylum Streptophyta; class Pinopsida; order Cupressales; family Cupressaceae; genus Sequoiadendron; species Sequoiadendron giganteum. The sequence goes on along the minus strand of CM021103.1, from coordinate 268,294,167 downwards.
CCAGAATGCATAATCTAAGCCATCGAATCTAGGATATTCCAAATAAATCTTGTTCACCATCTTAGATCTACCTCAATTGGTTAAGATATTCTTCAAGGAACCTTGATCTACTACCAATTTTTGAAATAAACAAAACAACTAAGAGGGGGTTGAATTAGTTGTAGTAAATTAAACCTTCAAAAACCCTCAACAATAATCAGATCCACAAGCATTCATTAAACCCTTATTCTATTAGTTTGATTAAACATGAAATGCAAATAATAGAAATTTAAATCACAACACAATACATAAGAGAACACCATATTTACGTGGAAAACCTAATGATGGAAAAACCATGGTGAGGATTAGCTCACAATATAAGTAATATCAAAACTGGTACAAAGGGGCTCACTGGTAGAATAGGACACACTATGCAAAAGGCTCACAGCCAGGGCTCACTGCCACAAAAAGAGTACAAGAAGATAGAAGAATAATGTTACATAGAGAAAGCACTTCTTAATTCAACAAGGAAACCACCATAATTGCTCGCACACTTTCGTAGTCTTATATGAAATATTTTGGATGCCTTCAGCTCACTGCCTTCAGGAACCCTAACATGAAATTTGTACTGCTTTGCTCAAATTCTCATCACACACATCACTTGCATCTATCTCACATCTATCTTGCTTCTTACTATTTTTTTCACACCTCTTGCATCAACACATACATATTTATATCAAACTCTACCTCAAAATATTTCTCCAATGTAGGCCACTAGCTATTATACATACAAATTTAAAATAGGTTGGCACCTAAACATTCCTACAGTGGATAGGAATGAAAGGAGGCCTATATAAATCCTTAATTAGGACCCAAATATATTCCAACACACTTCAGCATGCTTCCACAAGCCTCGCATGTAGTGTTAAACATAAGGTCAGCCAATACCCGTGTAAAACACCATAATCATTAAGTACATGTTTCCTTAAATCAAGCCAAAAGTTTCGAACAACATAATTCACTTGAACACAATCCACAATAATCCATGAACTATTTAAGATTCATCAAACACTTCATCCAAGCTTGCATTATACAAATACTTCAACTCAGAACAACTGGTAACCCTTATTTCAATACTAATAAATGAAACTTACACTTTACTTCACCAAATCAAGTAAAAACTTGAATACAGAAAGATAAAAGTATTATAAGGAACTTCCCAAATATACACAACCTTAATCCAAACAATAGATAAACACAAAGAAAACACATTTCTCCCAAACCACAGAAAACATCACTGAATGAATGGTCACACACTAGTGAAAATATCTCGCACTTTACAACAATCCAAAAACCCAAATTTTGAATATATTAACCTTTGAAAATATTTAATAACCTGTAAGATTTGCACAGGGATAAAATCAAAACATAAAGAATGTGGAGCACAATACCAAAGCATGCTATGAATACTTACACAAATAGTTTACTCTATTTATCAAATTTTCTCAAAAGCACTTGGAAACCAAGTACCAGAGACATCATCTCATCTCATTACTTCATTCCAACTCACCTTGAAACTCTGCATCAAGAAAAAGATAGGTCCATGTACTCACAACACTTCCTAAAGGTCTCAACTACACATGCACAACCTATTTTCCTCTTTTTCACAATTTTCTCAATATCCTCAATATCTTCATCCCATAGTTGACATCAATGAAAACACCTTCATACTTACAATAGGTTTCATATTAGATTTTTTTTTTGTCTATTTTTATATTGATGTTTATTTTTCTCATAGTAGATTTAGGTTCATGTCAGCTCCTCACTCATAACTATCATATATGAAAAACCAATATACAATAGTTGCTCCTATCTAAGGGTTTATGGTATACTTTGGGTGCACATCAACCTAATTTTAGTATGGATTATGATATATTTTCTCATAGGAACAAATGTGATGAGGCCATGTGTTTGATTGCATTGCATGTTCTTGACAACGTGTTTCATAGTGAGTAATGTACAACACATAAGAAGGTATTGGATAAATTCAAATATTTATTAGTATAATCAATAAATTTTGTGCTTTACAAATAGAGGAAATTTTAAATTTTATTTCTCATAATGCATTCCTTTCATTGAATATTATTTGGTTAAGATAAATTATTTGATATCTCAATTGGCTAGTTGCGAGAAAGATAAATTTGATAAGGAATCTATATTCTTAATATTTCTAGGTTAAAATGACAATTTGTTGTTTTTTTATTCTACCTATTATTCCACCATGGATGCAATAGGTGATGCATTTTCATGCCCTCTTTTGTGACATTTTATGACTATTTTATTAGAGAGAAAGCTAAGCTTGTCCAATTAGATGCACTTCTCAAGAGTCAATAATTGGTGGTCCAAACACCCAAAGGCAAAGGAAAGAAGAAACCAAAACATAAGAAAAAATATAATGAGCCTCACACCTCTTCTAAAAGAGGATAAACATAAGAAGGATAAACCTACATGTGCTTATTTCAAAAGACTTGGGCATGATGAACATAGTTTTTAGAAAAATAAGTTGATGAATTGAAGCACCTTATTCAAAAGAACAATATCTCTTTGCCTTTAACAATGTCTTCTGGTTCTTCCTCTTCTCTATATAATCATCATCTACAATATCAAGGACAAATGGATTGGCTAGTGGGATAGAAAATATGAAAGTAAGACACTTTCTTCTAAAATTCCTAATTCATGGAGATGGCTTCTTAATTTTTGATATTCACATCATATTGATTCATCATAGGGTATGTTCTCTTCATTTGAGCCTTGTACTTTACCAAAAATCGTGATAGGGAACAACACATGTATGTGTTTTTTAAGAAAGGATATATTAGCATGGGAGAAGACACAGTCAATGATGCACTATTTGTTCCATCCTTTTCAACCAATCTTCTTTCTATCTATTAGATTGTACATAGTGGAGTAAGAAAGATTGTTTTAACACATGATCTTGTGATTATTAGGGGCTTCAAGAGTAGACAAATCATTTTTTTAGGAATGGTTGATCTTTCATCTCACTTGTACACTTTTTGACATTTTTCCCCTAGTGACTTTTTAGTTTTACTAATATCCACACTCATGCATATAGTCTAAATTGTGTTTATGAGGAATTCAGCTTAGTCACTTGAATCTTGATGTTCTTGAAACTTGTGAAAATACTTCCTCCACTCCACCTCCTACTTTATAGATCAAAGTTTCCATGGCTTCCAATACTTCAATTCAAAAAAATAATTATACTTCCAAATTTAACTTTGTGGGATGAGTTCTTGACAAGTATTACAGATTTATTTTGTGAGTGTCATATTGAAAATTTAGAGAGCACACTTGAGTATATCCACTTCCTTGTTGATGAAAATTGTAGCACAACTAATCTATTCTATAGTATTTTGGATTGGTTTAACCTCATTGCACTATGGCATGCTTTGATTTTGACCTGTGGACACTTAAGTAGATCCCAAATGCACCTATCATGAGACTTAACTCTTCTCTCTTCTTGGAGCTCTATTTTCTTTTCATGCACCATTAGATTTGATTCTTCCCAAGGGAAAAATAGTTTTTTAAATTTTGGACACTCTTCAACATTCATCTTTATGCATTCACCATTGGCATAAGGGCTACTTCATTATCGAGGGGATCTATAGTCTCACTCTTCCTCTCATATGGGGGGATTACTAATTCTATATGCATGATGGATTTAGTCTTTGGGGGTGAACTTGAGTCATTTTTCCATCACTTGTACATGTTTAATTTCATGTATTCTCTCTTTTAGAGAGAGGCTTTTCCCTATAATTTTTTCTTCGTTACTTTATTTATGAGAGATCTTTTGTATATGTGTACCTAACAAGGCCTTGTTTTCAAGACCCATCTTTTCATTCCTACATTTATTTGTTCATCCTTGAGTTATATTAAGAGGGTTTGTTGATGTAAATGGGATATATTACCTAGCTAGTTCCCATCTAGGTCTTATTCACACGTATTTGAGATAAATTATGAATAATGATGTGCTTATTCCTTCTATCTATGGAATCTTTATGCTTGAATGACAGAGAATAGAATCCTTAAGTTTTTTGAGTTAAAAATTATCCTTAATTAAGCAAGCTTGCACAAGATTATCTCAAAATGTGGCAAACTTAAACATTTGGGCTTCATTCTATATTTCATCTTTGGGACCATTGATAAAATAACTTTTAAAAATTAGGGCAGTGGGCCTAGCTCGATTGGCTAAAGCATCATGTTGTAGGAAAGAGGTCACAAGGTCTAGTATCCCCACCATCCTCGTGGTACCAGAGGGTGTGTCACACCAGCATCACCAATCACATGAAAAAAAATTACTAGTTGTACTGCAATTTATAGGGGTGCTACCTGATTCCTATAGTCTAAAAATAAAAAATAAAAACTTTTGAAAAAAATTATCAAGGCCACTTGTCTAATTGGATAATTTATCAAACTAGGTTTGGTATTCATAAGATGAATGTGTTTGGTGTAATTTAGTTAAGGCTCCTTTGAATTCTTCATACACATTTCAACCAAAGTAGTTGAGGACATCCTTATAAAAGTCTTCCATGTGAAAAAAGGTTGGGATTTTTCTAACCATTAATACCAATGGTTAACTTCATAATCCAGGTGGAAATATTTGATAGAGAGATTTGCTCTATTATTATTTTATGCACTATAAAATAATATTTTTCATTGAATAACTAGTTGGTAGGGTTAATATCAAATTTTGGTAAGTCTAGTTTAGGTGTCAATTGTGGCCTACGAAGATTTGAGATGAAGGTTCAACATTGCATGCAAGGATGGGATATGATAGAAAATGATTTTCTAAATATGAACAACAAATAATTTAGGCCATAATAATCAAGGAAGTTCCACCATTTGACAAAAAAATTTATGTAAATATAAAAAGTAGGGCAAGCTCTAAGGGATCTTCACTATGCACAAATCAAGGATAACTCATGGGAGGTGAAAATTCCTCTCTTTTTTCCAAGCCTCGAGATAATTTTATGATGTCTCCAATGAAATAGTAACAATATAAGGAAGAAGATGAGATAAATCATCAACTTGAATAACACAAAGAAAAAAATTAATGGGGTGATTGCACTCCACCTACTTCACCACTAACAAGGCCCAAACAATTGATGGAGCATGTGTGTAAGGAATACATATTTTTCTTGAATTATGAAAGAAATGGTCATAGAGCACAAGATTGCAAGTTTCAAATTCCATGAATTATTGTGGAAGAAATAACCCTTATGGTTTATTGTCCAAAGTGAACACCACAACTAAGGAGCATATGTTTTATTATAGGAATGGAGAAAAGATAAGTCACTCACCTAAAGAAATAGAAGAGAAAGGAAAAGGAGAAATCAAGGAAGGTAGATGATCTGATTAGGTGTAAATATAACAAGTATTTTTATCATTATAAAGTTGGAGGGAACTAGGATGACAAGTTTTGGAGGCTTCATCTCGAGCTTCATCCAAAGCATGGACAAAACAAGAAAGAGAAACCAACTGGGAAAGAGAAGAATCAAAAAGAACCAAGTTACAATAAGGATCATTCTTCCTATGAAACTACACCATCAATTTATGGTAATGGGTTGGCTTATGATGCTTGGATAGAGCACTTGCTAAATTTAAATGGGAGATAAGATAGATTTATTGTCAGGTGTATAGGCATATGGTGCCATACCAAATTTCTCTTGTAAATTAGGTTTCTATTCAAGGATAAATTTGTAATGTCGCCATTTCTAGCAAAAGTATTTTGTCAACAATTAGCCTAGTTTCCAAGATCTTTCAAAGGCTAATGGGTGTACAAGGGGAATCTCCAAAGTTATTGGAGAACATAGCATCAATCTTACAGATTTTTTGTTGGAAGTGAGCTCAATTGGCCTTGGTTAGCCTATTGATGCTTTCAAATTTTGTTTTTCACTTTTTGGGAGCTCTCCAAACTTCTTGGAGGAGCAAGTGATTTTTAGTAAGTCACCCAATTATATCTGATCATCATCCCAATTCTTCAATATCATGTTGGTATGATCAGAATTTGATTTCTAATTAATTTCAAATCTTTTTGCAACTTAGGTTAATTATTGAGATTAATTAATAATTCACTTGAGTTGTCTAAAGCTGGAAATAATAAAGGGACAACTAAGTATAATAGCTCACTAAAATAGTGTTAAGATGTGTTTTAAGTTGGACACCTAGGCTAGTGGTACTTTGCACATGAAAAATAATATTAACTCTCCTAAAAGGTCTTTGTGAGGGAAAAAAGAATTTATTATATTTTAAAATTGGTTATTTCTCTCCAGAAAAATTATAAAAGGAGGTTGAGGGATCATTTGAGAGTTTATACTTGTGAATGATATTGTTATGTTGTTGGAGAGAATTTGATTTCATCCAAAGCTTCTTGAGGATGAAAACCCTCTTGGAATTGTTGGTTTTAGGGACGAAAACCCCATGGCTAGCTAGTGTAGTTTCAAACAAAGATCACCAGTGTGATATAGATCGAAGATTTAGTTTTTGGGATTGCATTCATGGAGGATTTTATGTGTTTTAATGTGTTTTGATGATGTTGTATATTGATATTGATTGCTAAATTCTTGAAGGATGATTGGAGGATTTTTATTTTTTGTTGGGGTTGTACTATTTGAGTCCAGGCTATACACCTTACTGGTGATTTCATGTGTTATATTTTCATGAGTTTGGTTCTTTAAATGTGATTGTTTGGAATCACCCTTCTCCATTTTTTAGGTCATACAACTTTGAATGGAGTTCCACTGAGTAGGCCTAACTAAGTGTCCTTGTTGGGCTATACAGCTTATGGAGGACATTGGAAATATGAGTTGAGGCACCTAGTCTTTGTGGCATATTACACTTGGTGTGGAGTTGCCCTATCATTGTTACCAATTTCCAAAAAAAAATTCGATGGAGAAATGAATTTGGAATAGGTTTTGAATTCTCTATGGGTGGTGTACCTATTGTACCAACCCCATTACAGTCCTACAACTTGCATGATTTCACTATTATATTTTCCTATCCATTATCCAACAGGTTATGATGGAGTTTGTAGATGTTTTTGGGAGTTATTTTATCGTGTGCTCATGTTTGACATGTTGGTTGTGATTTTTTGAAGATCTATGAGTTTTTTGTTCCCGTTTAAACCTATAGTAACATGATTTATAATCATTATTAAACCTGTACCAACATAATATTCATCATTAATCAAGGTATATCATTCTTGTTTCAAGTTAGGTGGGTTTTTTCATGATTTTTGTTGATATTTTGGGTGTTACAACAATTTTTTTTTACATCAACACTTATTATTAGCAACTAATCCTCTTATTTTGGTTTTTATGATGCATACAAACTAAACTTGTAATGTTTTGGATGGTCATATCATAGAAAGATAATATTCCTTTGTATTTTTTATTGTAAGCATTGGATGGTAGTACCACCAGTGGGTTTAAAATCTGTTATTATTAATGTACTTACCCCACTAAATAAGTGGTTATTTTGCAATAAGTTTTCTATTGAACAAGTGGAAGTTCCCCTTCAATTTCCACTAAATAAGTAGACATTTTGTATTCGCTCACCACTAAAAGGTGGAAGAATATTATTTTCATTTCTAGTATTTTATATGCACTCCATTGAGTAAGTGGTATTGATTGGCTTACCACCTAGTGATCTAATTTCATCTATTGTAATTTAATTTAATATGCAGATCCTTTCACCTTATTTTCGCACCTTGCTCATCATGAGAACTAGGTTATCAAAAATTGGAATGAATATTGCATTGTAATCTCACTTTCAATTGATGTAAATTTCAAAAACAAATAGGGTGGTTATTATAGTGGCATCATAGTTGGAGATATTTCTAGTCTATGCTTCTAATATTATCATGCAACTGTAGTTTGTTCTCTAGAGTGAAAGAGAACTAA